>PNEQ01051829.1:0-36685 GCA_003012365.1 Medauroidea extradentata
TATGTGCCAGAAAAGTACAATGCCAGCAAGCCGACAACATTCCTGGAATACCTGGACGCCAACAATCTGTATGGTTGGGCTATGTCTTTGACACTCCCAGTAAGCGGCTTCAAGTGGGGTGACACTGACATAGATGTGATGGTGGTATCAGACGACGGACCTGTCGGCTATATTCTCGAGGTAGATGTCGAGTATCCCCGTGAGTTGCACGATATGCACAAGGACCTGCCATTCCTGCCAGTGAACAAGTGTCCTCCGGGCTCGAAGCAGCCTAAACTGCTTACGACTCTTGAGGATAAGCATCACTACATTGTTCACTATAGGAACTTAAAGCAGGCAGTCAACCACGGGCTTAAAGTAACCAAAGTCCATCGCGTTCTCGAGTTTCAACAGTGTGCATGGTTAAAACCATTCATCGATCTGAACACCACGAAACGTCAAGCCGCCACATCCGATTTTGAAAAAGAGTTTTTCAAGTTAGCCGTCAATTCAACTTTTGGCAAGTTGATGGAGAATAAACGCAAGCGTCAAAAGATGGAGCTGGTGTGTAATGGGAAGCGACTTAGGAAAATAATAGCTAAACCAACATTTTTCGATCGTACGATTTACGACGAAAATTTGACCCTAGTACACCTACAACATGAGAATATATTGTTCGACAAACCAATATATGCTGGATTGGCAGTACTCGACCTGTCGAAGACGCTCATATACCAGTTCCATTATGACGTAATGCGAGCCAAGTATGACGATAAACTGGAACTCCTTTATATGGACACAGACAGCTTTTTGTATGAGATATGAACGGATGACTTTTATGCAGACATGTTGTTGGAACGAGCGTTATTAAATGAGTTCGATAATTCTGGATATCCGCCCACCCACCCTTGCTATTCACCAACAAACAAAAAGTTGTCGGCAAGTTCAAAGATGAGTGTAATGGCAAGATAATGGTGGAATTTATAGGTCTCAGAGCCAAACTGTACAGTTTTAAGTGTGATAGCGAGGAGACTATAAAAAGGGCAAAAGGGATCCAGAAGTGTGTTATTAAAAACAAAATAACGTTCGAGGACTTCAAGGATGTTTTGGTTTCCAGACAGCCAAAACATGTTAACGTGCAAAGCATAAGGTCACATGAGCATCTGCTGTTTACGGAGTGCATGAACAAGTTAGCACTAACAGCGACAGACGACAAGTGTCTCGTACTGGAAGACGGTGTCCATACCTTACCATATGGTTATTACATGTAGTTTAGCGAATAATTTTTAGTTGAGAATACATAGTAGATATTTAGTTGCTTTCCTGGCTGTGGTATTATATATGTATATAGTAGTAGTAATGAGACGGAAGAGTGTAAATATGTATATACGATGAACAAATCAATATTCAAGAGGAGAGAGAGAGAGAAGACTGAATGTGGCGTAACCCCGCCAGAACTCTGTGACAGGTTTCAATACATGGTTTTGATGGTCCCAAGCCCATAAGGGGGAGGGCGCTGCATTATGTAGGATGAAATAGGAGACACCTGAGAAAACCTATTTGTAGCATGTACATTCTGCATGAGACTGTCATTGCTGTAATGCCTATATATTAACGTATAGGAAGATTTAAAAAAAACTGGATTATATAATAATTTATTAGAATTTAAAAAATAAAATACATCGGTGTACGTGCTTTTAAATTCCGAGCATATATTAGCATAGTACAGAGATATAATATTGTAAGGTTATAAATATTTTCATTCTATTCATGTTAGAAGTCTTCGCTGGCTGGATGCTGGACCTGTGTCCAGGCTAGTGCACATTCTGGCGTCATACCTTAGGAATGTGCTGACTCGGAGGTACAGGGAGGGAGGGGGGAGTCCAAAGGTTAATATTGCGCCATACTGCGACACATGTATGTGCTGACTCGGCGAGGAGATTAAGGTGGTGCAGGATGATATCATGGGATGGAGGGGAGGGGTGTCACGTGATTAGCATGTGATTCGCATGCATGTAGTGACTTGGGGAGAAAGGTGAAGGTCAAAACAGGTTGGTGATGATGAGGGGATGGGGAGGTGTCTGTCAGTGACTTGAGTGTAAAGTATGGTGGGGTACTAAGGAAGCTTCATCTAGGCATATAGTGTTGGTTATTTTTTAAATTTAATCTAAATAAATATTTTCTGTATGAGGTGTGAGTGGGGGGTGGTAGGAATGCGAAATCGAAAAATTTTCGGAAAACTAGGAGAAACTCCAATGCTTTATTGGGTTTATTGTAAATCGTTCGGGAATAGGTAGGGGGTGTGGTGGGAGAGCTCGCCTAGGTGTGATATAGTTCATTACTTAAATTAAATTTGTTAAAGATATGTTTTATGGTATGAGGTGAAAGTGAGGTTAGGTTGGAATGAAAATTAGAAAAAATTTTCAGAAGACTCGGAGAAAACCCTATATACTTTATTTTATTGGATTTTATGGTAATAGTTCGGGGATTGCTAAGATATGAGTCGGGTTTAGGTTATTAGCTGGGGAAGAGTGGGGGACTTCGTTCAGCTGTGGTAATGTAAATTACTTAACATATGTTTACTATAAATACGTTTTTACATTATGAGGTATGAGTGGGGGTTGGTAGGAATATGAATTAGAAAAAATTTCGGAAGACTCGGAGGAAACCCCTTCAAGAAGGTTGCCTACATTTAAGTAAAACAATTGACGTTAGGTATTGCGAACAAGATGGATGCCGGAAACAAGATGGCGGGCATAAAATTTAATAATTTTTAAATTTTTAGAATTTTGGGAAATTTTGGAAAATTTTGAAAGTGCCGACATCAAAGATGGTTGCCGGTGACGTCATCCAATATGGCGACCGGTGACGTCATCCAAGATGGCGGTGGTTCCATCATCCAAGATGGCGGCGGTGACGTCATCCGCGGATCCTACGATCCTGTCCCAGGTCTCATGTCCCAGAACATACCAAAATATACTACTCATTTCCGTATTAACTGATCATCGCATGTTCTCTTAGTAGATAGACTATTGACAATGTTAAATTATGTATGAAATGAATAATATTGGATAGGTAGAAAGAAAAAAACATAACCAGGCTTACAGAGTACTCAGGCCGTGTACTAATTGGTAAAGATACCTGCTTATAAAGCTTCGTCGATGTAGGAAATTAAATACTCAAGTGTGCTTGGTACATAATTCAGCGCTAAAAGCATGTGTTCAAAATTGTAGGTTTATCGAAGACAATTTGCAAAAATTAAGAAACAGCAATTATAGACAGTAGTTTTTGCCAACTTTCTGAGCGCAAATTTTTCTCGATTAACGTATATCTGATGGTCGTTATTTAATTTAGTATATTATACCAGGTCGCGTGACTAATTTAACACAAAGTGCTAATTGAATTATGTACTCAGTTAACCACGAACTCAGTGTACCGTAAACTGGGTATATTTTGCACCAGCATGTACAACTTTGCGCCACCAAAAAGACAGTTTACCTAGCGAGTTAAGATGAGAACTTGGAAACTATAATATTAAGTGTTTTATCGATATGTATAAATTTGTACTGAGTGTGTAGCTAAAGTGATGATTTTGTTTTTATAATGTTGAAATAATGTTTGTTAATGGAAATAAAATACTGTATAAATGTATTTAATCTGGAATTTATTTTAGTAAATATATCCTTTCAAGTGCAAAAACAAGAAGAAAAATATATAATAAATTATCGGTGTAAATCATGTTCAGCTGTGTTAAACCAGCAAAGTTTAACGTAAATTTTATATGCTTGCAAGTGACTTAGCTGAAAGTTCACGAAATAACTAAACACAGTCTGGGTAGGAGGAGGGTTGAGATAAATAGGTGAAGAACGTTTATTTATACTGCTTGTGGTATAGTGAAAGACTTATGCTTATGCTTGATATGGTTTTACTGGGTAAATTTGATGTGGTGTAAATGTAACTGATGGGTTGTTGTAGTTTGTGCATTTGAATGGTCTGTGAAAAGGAAAGAGGTCTGAGAGGTTGATAAACTCTGTCACTGGTAGTGGCTGGAACATAATTAATGTTATTGTGATAGGATACGTCGAGGATGTATTGAAACAGTAGATGAATGCAGATAGAACAAAAAAAAAAAAAAAAAAAAACTCTACATCCAGAGTTTTGTAAGATGGAGTCTGTTAGCTATACTGAATCATTCAAAGTGCTGATACTGAAAGTCACCTACAGAGTTGTGTCATGCTACAACACCAATATGATGTCACATCTCAGGAATGTGACAACTAATGTGATGGGGGAGTAAGGGGGAAGTACAAAGGTTAGTAATGTACCATACTGCGGCACATGTATGTGCTGACTCGACAAGGAGGGGAAGGTCGTACAGGGTGGTATAAGGTACGGAGGGGAGGAGTGTCGCGTGATTAGCATGTATGTGGTGACTTGGGAAGAAAGGGGAAGGCCAAAAGAGGTTGGCGATGATGGTAGGGGGAGGTTTCGGGCAGTGACTTGAGTATAAAGTATGGTGGGGTACTAAGGAAGCCTCGTCTAGGCATAGTGTTGGTTATTTTTTTAATTTAATTAAAATAAATATTTTCTGTATGATGTGTGAGTGGGGTAAGGAAGGAATGCGAATTAGAAAAAATTTCGGAAAACTCTGAGAAAACCCCAATACTTTATTGGGTTTATTGAAAATCGTTCGGGAATAGCTAGAATATGAGTCTGGGTTAGGTTATTAGCATGAGAGAAAGTGGGGGAGCCCATACAGGTGAGGTATAGTAAATTACTTAAATTATTTTTACTATAAATATATTTTTACATTATGAGGAATAAGTGGGGGTTGGTAGGAATGCGAATTAGAAAAAAATTTCGGAAGACTCTGAGAAAACCCCTATAGTTAATTTGATTGAATTAATTGACAGCAGGTATCCTGGACAAGATGGATGCTGGAAACATAATTGCCGATGAGAGATATTGCTCATTCAGGCTTCTTATTGCTCCTTTTCAGCCTCCTCCAGCCTGATTGAGCAATACAATGTTTTTGAGAATTTTTTTAGATTTCCGGGAAAATGTTGAAGGAAATTTGGGAAATTTTGAGGGAAAAACGGGAAATTTTATTGATTTTGAGGTAAAAAAGGGAAATTTTGACGTAAAAACGGGGAAATGACGTCATCCAAGATGGCGGCAGTGACGTCATCAGCGGATCCTACGATCCTATCCCAGATCCCATTGTCCCAAAACCCGCTAAATCGATCTACTTACTTTCTATACTGATAGTTGAAAGATAAGTGATTGTGTTTGATTGTATTAAATTTTAATTTTTTAAATACCCAGCCGTGATGAATCCTTATTTCATCAAACGACCTATATTTTTGGTGGAGCAAAGTATACCCACTTCACGGTATCTTTAAATAGAAGAGTAAATGTGCTAAACAGAAGAGTAAATGTGCTAGATGGTGTAGCTATCAGAGATAATATGGTTGCAGGCGACGGTGAAGTTCAACAAGATGCTGGCGGACAACTCGGCGATGCGGGAGGAGATAGATCACTTGCTGAAGGAACGAGGCCACTACAACCAACTGTACGAGCAGCTGACGAGCCGACTGGCGACAGGCAAGAAGCTCGTCATGGACCTCATAGAGCAGGCTACCCTCGCCTACGATCAGAGGTCAGTTCGGCAACTGGGCGCGACTAAGAAGTGACGGGCAGCCCGTATCCGTAAGGGGAGAGTTCACACAAATGTTTTTATTATTTTAATAATTTTTATATTTGTACGAGATATTGTTTGTTTCGTAGACATACACTGCACCTATTTTTCACAGCACTGAACATTTTCTAACTTTTATAATTTTTGTTTAGTTGCAAGTAAAAGTCAAAATTTGCATATGAAACTGTTTTATACAAGACACGAACACTTACTGACTTACAAAAACAAAATAATTAACACTGAAGGAAAGTGTCACGGGCTACGACTAGACATTGCATTGACATATTTTTTAAATACAAAAAGTTGACAATTTTTAATTTCAAATTCAGCAATTTTTTAGAAATACAAAAAAAAAAAAATATTCAATGAGGTTTTTTATTCATATCTAGACGTAGCCCGCGATACTGTTCTTCGGTAGGAATTATTTCATATTTGTATGTCAGTTGGTTTTCGTATCTTGCATAAAACCTTTTTATGCAAATTTCGGCTTTCACATGCCATTACACAAAAACTGTGACAGCTAGAAAATTTTCATTTCTGTAAAAATAGTAACAATGTAGCCTTATAAAACAAACTAAGTCTCATTCAAATATAACGATTACTAAAACAATTAAAATTTTACTGGGAGTCCCCCTCCCTAACCCAATCGCCTGACGAAAGGTAAGTGGTCCGCGGTGGTCGAGGTGTCAGATCTCTCGCCTCTCACCTAGACGACCCGGGATTTTTCACATGTGGGAAACTTGGCGGACGTTGCCGCTTCCCGGCTGGCTTTCTTTGGGATCTCGCGTTTCCCCTCCCCCCCTCCATCACTCCGCCTCTGTTCCCCGCTCGTCTCACCCACACCTCGTCCATTCTTCGGGCAGGATGGATGACGGAATGTCTCGATAGTCGAGCAGCCAGACAACCCTCACCCCGGTCTTCTCTCATACACAATGTGACCTTGCTTGAAGACGGGAACACGCAGTGGATTTTCATTTTCTGGTAGGTAATAGGGCTTTAGACCATGATCTCATATTTTCACTGCTTTTGCCATAAATATTTTTTTTAATCCAAACGAAAGTAAACTGCATAACCGTTTCCTAGAATAGTAAAAAATTGTTCTTATAAATTTTCCTTGACTAAAAAAAGGATGGTTTCTGCTAGTTAGTTAATTACCGAAATTTCAGATGATGACGTAATCATATAAAACCGAAATCAGGATGGCTGGAACAGGAATATAATCCAGACCTTCGCGAATACGAGTCCAGTGTCTTACCACTGCGCCACTTAGATCGGTTAGTAACGTCATTGGCACAGCATAGCCGTCTTCTACAGAGCAGCGTGGCGAACACTTGGGCGCACGTCTGTTTACAATATTGCAACATTGTCGGCGATCAGTATACAGGATGAGTCGTTAACATTTATAATTACTAACTGGGCGGGAGAGCAATCTAGAGGTCAGATAATTAGGAAAACATACATGCAACATTGGGCCTAATGTGATCCGTGATAGTTGTAGATTACCTTTAAGGTAGAGATTAGAAACATGAATATGCACGATAATACGACAAATAAATGTCATAAAAGGACGCAATTCCGTGCACAGGTAAACTATGTGAAGACAAGTAACCACAGAAAATAATGCCGAAGAAACTAAAAACCGTCACATATTAAATAGGAGTTGGCTACCCTGTAATGCATAGAACATTGTTATCATCAACTATATCAATTTTACATGATATGTAATAAGCGTAAAAACTA
The DNA here is from genome assembly GCA_003012365.1 of Medauroidea extradentata. Taxonomy (NCBI): domain Eukaryota; kingdom Metazoa; phylum Arthropoda; class Insecta; order Phasmatodea; family Phasmatidae; genus Medauroidea; species Medauroidea extradentata. The sequence goes on from PNEQ01051829.1 coordinate 7,418, forward strand.
ATAAAAAAAGGTTACCCTGAGGAGAGTAAGTTGTAATTCCGACCGTTTCCACTGAAATTACACCATCAGTTGGAGATGGATGCGTGGATGCCTGGGAGGTAGACAGCCTGGAACACTGTTGTGCATGACGTGTCAGTATCGCCACTTGTGTGAAATTTTATTTCTCTAACTGGACGTAGTTATGCAAAAAGGGACCAACCCACATTTCACTAAAACTGAGACATTCAAGGTCAAAGTTTAGTACAAACCGCTTTTTTCGTCTCTAATTTTTCTTCAAATATTATGATTTAAAACTTGTTCTTTTTCTACTATATTCTTCCGACCTTCTTCTACGTAGTGTGATCATATAAAAATAGAATTACTTTGTGGGTTGGTTCGTAATTCCATAACTACTTCCAATTATTAGTCCTTCGGATTGCACTCAAGTAAGGTTAGCGTATATTAACACATTTACATTTAACTAGCTGACGGCTAGGTATTTCCCGCGTGGAATTTATGAAGGGAAAACTATAACAATATCTTATCGTGTAAACGAGATATTGATGACATTAAGGCATGGCGAAAATACATTCTACGACTTTTTAACGCACAAAGCATAACGATACCTCACCAGGATTATGAAATATCAAGGATATATTGAAAATACATTTTATCAACCCTTTAGAGGGCGTCTACGCCGCAAGGGGAAGCCACCTTTAAATGTTCAAACTTCAAATAAAGAATTAACTATTTTGCCATCTGCCACTAATATGTGCATATACAGGATGTAAGGAAATTAATAGCCCAAACTCCGGGAGGTGATTCCTCATGAAAAATGAAGTAGACATTATATAGGACACTTTCAAGAAAAGTTATTATTAAGGGTGGAATAAGCCCTTGAAAATCAAGTTTGAAAACCGTATTTTGTCGAAATATAAAAAAATATGGCTAGGAGTTAAATTACGATTCTTTGGGCGATGTTAAGTATTATTGAGATCATAAACATTTAATAATTTCAGCCTTCTAACTTTCCGATTTCATGAAAATAATAGGGTCTGCCTCCCTTACATTAAATTACGTTGGCGTTATGTTTTGTGAACGCATGTTGGCTTTTCGGGTAGTACACCGTGAGGAACAAGAAAGGCCCTCTTGTCACAAATGCTTAGAAAGTACCGTTTACCAGAAAAACTGACACACGCTGTGCCTGGTATGTAGACAAAATGTCGATGAGACATAATTTACGTATTGTGTCGCCCATTTAGGCGGATAATTTGAACACGTATTACCAGGTATAGACCGTTGTATCACGAGTACTGAAACAGCCAGCATTAGGACTAACCCAGTGATCGGCTCTTGTCTGTCGACTTGATCCAATAAAAGTAGTTCTGGGAACCACTTGATTCCCATCAAGGCGATCAGGGTATCCGGAATTTTGCATGTGGAAATCGTGCCGGACAATTCCGTTGGTCGCCGTTTTTTTTTCTCGGGGAAGTCAAGTTTTCCCCGCCTCCCTTATTTCGGCGTTTCTCCATTGTACAGCCTCATTCCACGTTACCCCTCGGGGCAAGCTGATGCCTGCGGGGCTCATTAGTAAGTCTGCAATCTGGTTGTCATACCCTGGATCTCGGGCACCCTCCTCATTACGTCATTAAGGGGGTTCAGTCACCCGCCATTTTGGAATAATGTAACCAGTGTCGTGGCGTGGGTGTGTTGCAAGGTAAGCTGTGCTTTGTGACGTCTGTACAAATTCATGGGCTGGCTGTCTGTAGCGGCGAGGCACGAGTGTGATGCCACTTCTAATTGGCCACTCTCGGATTCGTACAAACATCGCGAAATACAGCTTACCTTGCAACACACCCACGCCACTGAATGTAACTCGAGCTTTTAATTTGGACTGTATATCTTATATTGTGTTTGAGACATCGACAAGGCACATGACACAGCTCCGTACATTGTATACAGTTGGCACTGCTTGGCTACTAGTGCTTATACTACATTTATAACCATCCACAGAAAAAGTCCACTTACATCCTCCGGAACGTTACTAGTTTAAAATTAAGATAAGTAGTGAAATTGCAACAATTTTACCATTCTTAAGAAAGTAATAGGCCTACATGTTTGCAGCGGAAAATTAAGAATTCGAAGATGATGTGTACCGTTAGACAATTTTCTCATATTTTAAGTTTTTGAGGCATATTTATTCAAATTGTTTAATCAAAATCTTCGACAAAGAATAAGATATATATATTCTTGATAAACTGCTTTACATAAATAACAATATTATCTTTCATTCATTTGTTGTGCATAATTACTGCAAGGGAATTATACGTTAAATTTCAAGAATTCCTTTGCCATGATTCTTCATATAAATTAATGAAAAATTCTATTATTATTTATGTCAAGCTGTTTATCAAGAATATATCCTATGTTTTGTCGAAAATACATTTTTGATTATACAATTTGAATAAATGCTATGGCTCAAAAACTGAAAATACAAGAACATTGTCTAGCACTCCCACCTTAAAGTAGTTCTGGTGTGTGTAGGGAGGAAGCACAGAGCAAGCTGCAGGCGCTGAAGGAGCGAGGCCGCGCCGACGTGTTCGTACACAGCCAGGAGATGCGCGAGCTGCAGAGGCAACTAGACCACGACTCCCGGCTGCAGGAGTTCCTGTCCGTCAAGGGCCAGACTCGCGTCATGGCCGACCTCGAGGAGCGCGAGCGCCAAAGGAAACGTGAGTGTACTTTGTTATAAAACAGTTTAACACAGGAGTTAAAGGGGTAGGGTGGCTGTAACCAGAGGTAGGCACTTTGTATTGAAGCTAGTTAAGTGGATAATGCTTTGGATGAGGGTTACGGTTTAGTGAAATGTATTATCTACATACTGTGGCTTTACTCTACCTCTACATAGTTTAGATTGCAGAATACTACACAGTTGTACTACACAATTTAGATAGGAGATGAGAGGCTGTTTAGTTAATTGCGTTGATATTAACAGTCTTACAGTCGCACACATGTGTTGAATTTTGACATCAAAAGTGTTTACCTAATTTATTTCCTTTATTTACTTAGGTTATCAAGTTGACAAATTCTTTGTTTGATAATTCCCTGTGTTTATAATTTGTTAAATAGATATAAGAGTTGTTATCACCCATGATTTATGTAGTCCCGTCAGAAGAAATTCCACAATGATATGCATACTTTTTTTTTTTTGCCAGAACATAGCAAAATCTTAAGTGTGAGGAGAATTGAGTGGGAGTAAAACCCACTGAAGATAAACAGGTAAATATGGTAGAAAATTAAATCAGTGAAATTCTTGGTAAATTTTGCTTCAAGACATTTATTTCCCACTGAGGGTGGCATGGAAAACTCTGACAATACTTAAATACTAACATAATATATATAACTTTTAACTATCTGTTTACCTTAGAGGCTAGAGCACTCATCTTCCACCAAGCTGAACTGGGTTTGATTTACGGCAGGGTCAATCCAGATTTTCACATTTGGTAATTGTGCCGGACAATGCCAGAGGGTTTTCTCGGGAACTTCCTTTATACCCCGGCTCTGCATTCCAGCACTGCTCCACGCTCACATCATATCATCCCCCACCAGCACTGAATATCTCACTGTTAAGCACTGACCAAAATGTTTTCACTTACTCTTGATACATTATATAAAACACAAGGTTTTTAAGTTACAACTCAAACGGCAAGTAATAACAATGGCGCATCAATAGAGATTTATTACAATGAATGGTCAATGACAAAAGTGCCTAATTTGATGTGCATTTATAATAATGCATCCTTGTGCCCTACCTTATAGGGAATCCCTCACTCTTTTCAAATTATTCTAGTATGTTGAGGATGCTGGCAGACATAGATGATGCACTCCACAGTGCTTGTGCTCATGTTACAAAGATATCTAGCAATGGTGAACATGTACTCATTTAAACATTTTGGCTGTTTTTTTGGATACAATTCAGTACCAGTGAATTCAACATCAGAATTTTAAATGTTTTTAGGAGACAGTCTCTTCTCATCAAAACTGCTAAGGTGTTACCCTTATATCAGAAAGTTCCTAATTCAAATAAAAACATTTGTAACTACAGCACGTACCCAATTTTTTTTTTAATCAGAATGGTTTGCTTGTTTGCCACAGAAAGCCAGAAAGAGGCTCAAGAGCAAATGATAGCCACCTACCAGGAAATACTTCGGAAGATTAAGGAATGTTGCAACGAGTCTGATGTCGAAAAACTTTCTGCCTATTATGCTAAGCAAGAAGAGGAGAACTTCACTATTTTTAACTATGTTAATGAGTTAAACAACGAGGTAAGTACAAGTAAACAATTCAAACACAAAATATAATTGTTTCGCTACTTGTCAGCAAAGACTAAGTACTAACAATTAGTAGAGAACTAAATATATTTCCAAGCTTCACACATAGCTCATATACAATATACTTTAAAAATTACTACATATTGGAGTAACAATTCAGTGAAGGCTGACAGATTAATCAAAATAAGTTACAACCCAGACATTGTCCCTCTATCCAAACATACCGTAATTCAAATCTTCGACAGAATTTTTTTTTTCTCTTTATTTTTCCATTCCATGCTATATGTTATCATTAGTTTTACAAGCATATAAAATTATTTTATGCATTACATAGTAACTACCAACATTTAATTTTACTTGTACATTTTAACATAACACGTACCAGAGATCCATAGGTACCACCTGCATAATTTCATTACCTTAAGAAATTTTAATTTCAAGACTAATTTTGCTTTATGTTGATGGGACTTCTTGAATATTCAAAACTTTGGGTCAGACGAGATTGAGAAGCTAATCTCATGAACATGGCGCAGTCAGTTCCAGAGAATTTAAACACTAGTCCATGCACAGGGAGTGTGCATGGGGGCTGACAAAAGAATTATGTAAATCACAACTAATAATACTTCTTGCAGGAAATCTACACGATCTTCCAATAAATACATATATTCTAGTTTTATCACATGGGCTATCAGGCTGCTGAAACATAAGACATAAAGGAAAGCATGTAAGCAATAACATTAAATTGGCTTTTGCTTTTAAATGTGTTCATTTGTTCAAATGTTGTCATGTGTTTTAAATTTACACGTTTTAATAGGATCTCAAAGTATGTGATGTGATACCTCAGTGTTAGCACTGTTTGTACACATCATACTGTGATGTTAAATCTGACATGTTCGGGTGTTGAACTACACAGTGTTCTAAACATATTCACCTAAGATGCTACCACATAGTCATGACTTCTCGCACTGCCCAGCTTTTGCCAAACAACTTCATTAGTACAGCACCGAGTCTCAAGAGTATTATCTGGATGCTGTTGGACCAATCAGAACAGAAAATTACACAAGGAGAGGAGGGACAATAGTTTTCACTCCCTTTCTCTCTGGAGATGACCAGAGTTAACAGTTTGCAGGTGATGAATTGGAAGGGTAAGGAAAATATAAAAGTATACTATCTCCTTGGTTGCCAGTAGATGCGTAGTGTAGCGTTTGGTAGGACAGTCTCAAGCTATTGGATTGTCTGTGTTGCTGTTCATTTCTCTGTGTGGTGGTTGGATAGCTTTTGGTGCTGTTGTGTTAGGTAGGTTAATGATACATGGTCAAAGAGTAATTTGGCATGAAAAGTTAAAGTGAACCAAGTGAGCATGATGTGGACAGCATACATGTGTTAAGTTGCAGCCCACAGAAACTCTGATCATACTATCTTTCACAATGTGTTTTACTGGAAAGTGTTTAGTTGAGGTTGTATTTTATTGAACACTGCATGTACCCTCAAACATGCTATAAAGAGTGTATGTGTATGTGGGCATACAGCTGGAGATGCTGCAGGAGCAGGTAAACGAGCTGCAGCAGCGGATAGATGTGCATCACGCAGAGAGTCGTGAACGCGCCAGCCAGCACCAAGACTCAGTAGATCAGTTGCAGCTGGAGCTGGAGGCTAGCCGGCAGGCTACCGAAGCCAGCCAGCAGGCCACCGGAGCTGCGGACAAGCTGTTGTCCCAAGTGCTGCAGGCAGTCGAGAACATATTCAACCTCGTGCGCTGTGACAATGCCCCTGTACTGCAGCTCCTAGGTAACTCTTCTTGCATGCAGCAAACTAACATCATGCATGCATTGCATGAATGGGGTAAAGAGGCAATGATGGCTGTGTAGTATAGTGAGTATTGAGTCATATCATTGAATTTGAGTAGCACACACAGACTGCTGTTGTTACAGTACGAATGAAATTAAATTAGCCAATTGATAGACCAGTAAAGGAACAAACTGATAAATGGAACTGAAAAGATTTTGATGAAAATGTTCGCAATATCTTGATTTCAGTTTGCTAAATTACCAACTCATTCTTTCCTCACAACTTTCCTCTGCATTGTTCTATGGAAACTTAAACATTACAGTATTTCATAATTCTAGATGGATATGTTTTCTCTCCACGATACTAACCTCCATCCTGTGTTCTGCTACGAGTACTTACTTTCCTGGAAACAACTATGCAAACTCATTACAAAGAACATGGCTAATAATACCACCTTCACTATAACAACTTTTATGTGCACCATCTCAATAAATTACATGTAAATTGTCTGGATATAACACAAACCTTGTATGAAGACCAATTTTGTTGTCATTTATAGTAGTTGTTATAATGAGGTTCTACTGTATATAGATATTTTACATAGTAGACGTAGACTAAAATAGCATCAATAATCATGTGGCTTACTAGCAAGTTCTTTGACACTACTGTGGAATATGTTCTGTTGTCACACACACCCCTCTGAACAATATTTAACACATGGTTGTAATGATTATAAAGGTGATCTGTGAAGTTTAGATGCATCACATCCACTTTAGTAAATGTTAAGTGATTTGTGGCCAGTTGACCATTTGTCTCTTCAAATCAACCTCTGAAATATGTCAACTTCTAATGTTACTGCTGAGTAACCAAAATTAACTTTATGATTACAACAAAATAAGCTTTTTTTGCTATGCGTATTTCATTCAGAAATAGAATGCACTATAGTCTATAAATTTTGTTAACATATAATAGTTTTACTTAATAGGTGACCCACAAGCTACACAACGGAATTATGTATCTTATTTGTACTTTGTTGAAGGCAAGCAAATCAAATTTATTAAGCACATTATATTATTTTATGTAAAGTATTTATTCTGACATTATCTTGGGCCTTGTGTTACAGGTCATAACTCCCATGTAACTTCGCACAATGTCATGCTCTACCTGGGTATAATTGAATGTCGTATCTCTGATTTGGTACGACTGGTTAACAGCCAACAAGAACAAGAGTGAGAAACAGATTTGAAGCTCTCGCGCTAGCTTAAATAGTATTACATATTTAAGTTCTGTCATACACTAACATCCTAGCAGCTTGCAATTAAGTACAAAGTTTAAGGTGGTTGCCTAGATGGACATATTTTGCACATTTGAGTCCAAGAAGTGCAGAGAACTAAGGACGACACAGTACGTGCATCACACCTTCATTCTAGCCTCCAGGCTTAAGTCACTGAACTGCCGTGCAGTTATCTAGAATATAACTCACCTCAATGAGACTTTCAGTAGTGACCCCATCATTTTATGACAAACTATTTGAGATGAAGGTGTGTTGAACCTGTATATACCTTTTGAAATATTCTGAACCAAGATTATCATGCAAAACAACTACCACAAAACCACACACTTCTGTCATTTTCGGTTGCAATAAAATAAGTTTTAATAATTAGTGGAGGTCCTGAAAAGGGTATACAAGTGTGTAACATATTTTAAATGCTATTTCTAAACAGGTATTATTCAGGTAAGTTGAGTAGTTTTCGAATAAACTAGTGTCGGCCGAAGCTCTACACACTGCTTGACGACTTGGCCAGGCAGCAATCTTAAGGTGTTATACAGTCATTACAACACTACTGAAATAGTAGTACCATACTCTATCATACAGTATCTCACAAACATGCAAAATATTTACCACTGTTGTTACAAAGACACAAGGGAGATAACTTTAGGGTATCAGGCTTTACACACAGTATAAAAGCACATATTGGCAGCATGTATTGGAGCAATAAATAAAATCAACTCACATGTAAAGTACATAAACATTTATTAATACTATGAATTATCGCCTATACGGCCATTTCACATCTTTTTTTATAAAAGCTAAATATATCATAATTTTCAAAACATATGTTTTCTGTCAAAAATAAAGAGATCTAAAAAGATAGAAATACAGGCCTTCAAAAATGATGACTGCACATCTTTGGTGTTCAGTGCAAGGCATGTTACAGTTATACACATTACGTAAGAAAAATTCTGTAACAAAATGTGTATATAAATACTGTCACTGAAACATGTTACAAAAATATATAACATCACATAAATAAACTAGCCTTGTTTACACAAAAGCAAACCAGGATTGTGAGGAAATATAAAAAAAATAATAATAAATAAATAAATAAAAAAAGGAAGAAGGGAATGTTATGCTTGATGCAGAGGGAAAAGATCTAACAGCCAGGTCACTCCCTTGTTGTGTATGTCAATCAACACCACTCTGTACACAGCCCATGATACTTAATCTGAAATAACTTAAGAGGACTATGGTAACAGTTAAGCAATACACAGTCTGCTCAGCGTGTATGTGATAAATCACGACACTATTAACTGGCAATTTTTTTTTTGTGCTCATGCACAATATTGGCTAGAGAGTGTACTGTACCTGCCCCTATTTGTATAACGGTTACACAGGCAATTCAGAGTTGTGTACATACACTGCCAAGCACCGCTTGCCCTGCAACACTCCACGCTTTGCCACTGTGCAGTAATACGAATATTCCATCCTTACACCACACACACTTTTAACTTTGCCTGTATTTTAAATTACGATACATGTAGGTACTATTTTGTACCCACGAATAAAGGCTGATGAACTGTATGAAATACTGTACGTTGTAGTACTGGCATGCACAAGGTAAATGAGACAAACAGCAGATAAAGTAATAATACAAGCAAATAAAACAATAAATAAAGACAAATTACTGACAAATGGAAAAGAAAAAAAAGGTACATTTGATGGAGAAGAAAGATCCAATAAATAAAAATCGTGGTTAATACCTCTTAACCGACTTTAGGGCACTTAGGCATTCCATTTTCAACACTCTTTGCTGAATATCACTTAGAAAGAGAAAACATAAGTATGTAAAATATAGTATATGCAATTGAAAAACTGAACTACATTTTGCCTGTTTATGCCTTATCTTTACTACATTACAAAAAAAAAAAAAAAACATTATTTTCTTATGAATAACAACTGCAGGTAATTAATTGTATGTAATCTAGGACATGAAGTTCCAGAAACATCTGTTATTTATATAAGTGAACAAAATCGCCTGAATAATACAAAAGCCACTTCAATTTCATCCACTTGTTTTCTATCATAATGAAAATTACACATAATTTCAATCTTACTTAGGTAACTAGTGCTGTTGTGATGTGAAAATGTTGCTTTACTACATGATACACATGTTTAAAACAAAGGGTACTAGTCAGAAACGGTTATTGGGAAGAAAACCAATCAACAATATTTGCAAAGCTGTGAATACAATATATAAGCAGAACTCTACCTAACTGAGTATGACAAGCTGAAAAGTATTAAACGAGTCCTACACTGAAAATTAGAACGTAGCTTAAATACAAAGACTCAAAATTCAAAACTACAGAGCAACACAATAATTCTGAGGTGAATGTATAAGCTATTAAGAGAAAAATATTCTCCATAAAGCTGAGGCGTAACAGAAAGAAAAAAAAAAATTGGCCGATATAATGAATTTAAGTATTATCTATTTGCTTACTTGTAGCGGTACTGCCTATGTTTATTAGGCATTTAATTATTTATTACGTTCCTTTCTTGTTTCCCTAATTCACTCTATATAATGTTCTGTACATTATGTATTAAATATTAGCTATACAACTTTTTTTGTTCTAGTGAATATTTGTACAACATTCTGGGTTATTTATCGACATACACCATTGCTCTGCATTTGCATTTTGTTCAAAAAATTTTATTAAACTTCTACCTTAAAAAATGTATATCAAAGGTCACATAATTTGAGATTTTACATAGAAACTACATAAACACAAAACTAACACATATACTACATACACTGTAAAGCTGGATTCACAACCACCACTTAGCGTACGTGCATACGTACGTGTAAAAGTAGAAACACAGATTGTGCATGCTAGCATTCACATCCTCGCGTAGCGTGCGTACGTAATAGAATTGATCAACTTTCTACTTCGTACGTACATATGCATGCTAAGTGGTGGTTGTGAATGCAGCATGTGCACATGTAAGACTCAGTTAAATATTAATTTATATTGAGAAATAATTTATCTTGTGGTCATAAATTATTTAATTCTGTTCGAAAAATAAAAATAAATTACAATCATCTGTTACCAACATTTTGTACTGAAATATACATTTTCCACGCATGTCTAGATAAAATGTTGTTGTGAATCCAATCTCTAATACTTAACGTACGTGCAAATGTTCGTACACATGTTAAAAAGTGTGGTTGTGAATCCGGCTTAATGCAAAACAAAAGTATTAGTACTGAACAGGTGAGCAAAGATTAGGAATTCGAGCCCTTGAATGCATTTGTATCTAAACACCATTCATGACTGGGCAACACAATTTCCTTATTTTTACACTTACTTAAATTGTGGAGACATTTTATTCTAGCATTTTTTAAAAAGGGGACAAGGGAGAAACAAGCAACTTCTACTGATCACAGTTGAAGTTAATATGTCATATGCCAGAGAAATGTAATTAAAACTTCCTCACATTTAGCATTTCTGACTGACACTGCTAAACTGTACAAATACACATATAGTTTAGCTGCACATTTTAAATTAGTTATAACATAAAGAATATCACACATGGAAAACAAACACACAATAAACAAACCTTAATACTGTACACAAACAATGTCTGTAAAAACAGTGCACACAAACTCAAATATGTTCTTGCAACATGTAATTTACAAAACACTAAAATAATATTTTAAAAAAAAATTTAAATCTTAACAGTCCTCTAGTTAAATACGTACACCAGAATTAAGATGACACAAACATATGTGTTAAAAGAGTTCCACTACAAGCTTAAATTTTTTCCTGAACTTATATCTTACCGAACATAAATCCTTGCTGACCACTTGAGCTACAAGTTTGAGATATTAGCTTTGCACACTCAGCACTAAATTGTAAACAACAAAATAATGTTTTATCAGCTGCATAACATGTCTTCACTTAAAAAGAAATTTTGCTTGACACCAGACGGTAAAGTTTATCTTGAATAATTAATGCATCTGTACCTAAATGGTTAAATTTCAGTCTCAAGAAAAGTTGTCTTGTTATCAAAAAGAGTGAATTATTATTATTATTATTATCATTATTATTAATGACTGTAGTGTGAACTAGGCTACTAGTACAATAAAATGCAGACAGAAATGCAGAAGTACTAGCAGAAATGTATCGTTTTACATAAGTAAACAGAAAAAAAAAAACATTTGTTTGTACAGTTGAGCAGTCATGATGTTTCCTGGTTGTGTTAGCTTGATCGGACAACGAATGGCGGCACACTACAGTTCCGTAATCATGGTAGGTCTCACTAGTACACCTAGTAGTACAGAGCGCAATGTGACATTTAAAAATATGCAAAGGGACATATTTTATGTTGAGGCACGGTGGTTGTCCGGAGCACATAATGTACTGACGGGACAGTTCCCAGTGCCTCAGGTATCTATTGTCTGAGGGTATTCTTACCATTCTGGGGGTTTATTAAATACATATAGCTATCCAGAGGTGCAGTGCATTAGTTTCTATGCTGCTTTGTGTTGGTATTAAAAATGCACAAGCACACGTGCAAGTTGTCACGTGACAGACGCAAAATGGCCTGAACTGTCTAACGAGAAAATTGCTAGACACAAGTTCTACTGCACCGTTTGCGCATCTGCATTGAACAAATTTTGTGTGCATAAAGGTGAATTAACAGAAATGTTGGATACTTTAACTCTTATCTCTTGTTCTATGGATGTAAATTGCGTAACTTTCATCTGTCTGTTTTTCAGCTTTTAAAGTTATGAAATACCGATAACGTAAAGGTATACGAAATTTAAATAATTTTTACTTAAGTAGCAATTCAAAATCAATGATTCATTAAAATTCTCTACGGAATAGATCTCTATAGAGTAATTTGTCATGGTCCACGAGGAGAAAACTAAAGAGTTGTGCTGCCGCTTTACTGTGGTTATTTGTACCACAAACCAATAATGCAATTGGTAATGTAAATGTACAGCAAAAATGTTTTGAAAGTACCTGTTTCAATAAATGTTGAGAACAATGTGAAATAAATAATCATTGTAGTTGCCTCGTTTGAATGGGCGATTCATAATATTAGGCTACATCTTTCTTACTGACTTGTTTAGTTTCCAAATTATCCCATGTGTGCTTATTTAAGAGAAATCCTGTTGGGATCCTCTTTATTTCATAAGATGGGAAGAATAAACTTTTTGTTTACAGTCTTTCACGCGACTGTTAACGCACTTTTTTCTACTGACATATGTTTGCTATCTAGGCACTACACAAATCACAACTACCTCAGTCACCGATGAGCTTCAAATAATCCAGTTAAATTTATTGTCAAGAACTTGTACAAATACTACATGTATTGGCAACGTACAGTATTAACATTGAATTATGTAGAAATATTTAAAGTTTCACAATTTGATTTATGACTCGCTAACGACGAAAGCTATATGTTATGTACAACACGCAATGCACTCAATATCTTGTCGCAGTTTTACAAAACTTACGTGGAATTCAAAAATCAATTACTTAAATTAATATGAATACAAATGTAAACACAATATTCACTTTCATCTCATGTTTTCCACTTGTGATGTAAATTATGTAACAGCTGGGTAAACAGACAATATGTCAGCAAAACACCACTCATAAATTTTACTTGTGTTACAAAAATGCTGATTCCCATACAACAAAGCATCAAATTATTCACGAACATTGTCATTCAACAAAACAGAACACATGTATCCACCACATTGTCGGTATCCACCACATTGTCGGATAAAACCACGACATTTGTGAACATTTGCATCCACCACACTTCATAACACACCTATGACAGATGCTTCTAACGATAATTCTGTGGAAATGTTCTTATGTAGCTTATGAATATGAACCAATACTCACACACCCTTGTAAGTACCTGGACGAGAAAACTACACAATTTTAGATTATGAGAAACATAACCTAAACATTACTTATGGCTCAAGAAATTATTCACTGCCATGCCAAAGCAATAGGTATATATCTACATCTACGACCAGAAGTCAGCAGACGCGATACTATTATAGAAGTGGTGGTGAGTATGATGATACAAATTATCTGATTGGTTTCTGTAATTTGGAGAGGAAAATAGAAGCGCAGAGTCAAAATAGGTCCCGGTCTGCCCCATGTGTCTTGGGTTTCAGAGAATGTACTTAATTTGAACTAAGACAAGATGCACAGTACAGATTTATCTAGCATTGCACTGTGGTGGTGCAAAACAAGAGTACTGATATTTAACCAGCCTGTACGAAATGCATGGTTGGTGAACATACTGTAAAAGAATGTGAACGGTTGATGTAACACACTAGTGCCGCACCAAGGGGGGATGAGATCCCTGGGGGTGGTGACTGTGTTACAAACAGAGCCGGGTGGTATTTTGAAGAACAATGCATAGTTTGTTATGAAGTTACAGAGGTCGTTTAAAAACCAATCTTGGGGGTTTAGAGAACAGGTTGTGAGTTAGTGGCAAGGACGCAACCATTTTATTACTGCAGTTAAGGATACTTGAGTTCACAGAGACCTTTTTGGTTGTTCACTAGTTACATACCAACTTATCAAACTGCGTTACCCTACCATTCACCGCTCAATAAGGCTGGCCCTGCTAGCAAAATGTTGCAATTGCGTGAAAAAAGTGTAGTCCGTGTTTTTTTTTTATGAATCATTGTTTCCTAACATTCTTTTCTCTTCAAGGACTTGACACACGTTTTCGAAACTAAATTACTGTTTCATTATAAAAACTGAACTGTCAGTTACACACAACTCAGTAGACATTTTTCTACAAACTAACAATAACGTCTATGAACTACACACATCAACCAATGATGCTAAGAAATAGTTTTTTCTCTAATGATAAAAACACATATTGCATAAGAAAACCATTTTTTAAGAAATCTAAACTTCTTTTCATAGGTATGCCATCAGCTGCCACTATATAGGCAAGTAATTGACGTAAAATGAAAGGCTATTAGCTGTTTAATTATTGTGTTGGGAATTTATAAAATCTAATATGGTAGGCTTGGACAAAGTTAGATGCTCTGAAAAGTAAATCATTAGAAAGTTTTCAGTGGGCAAATATCAACTGACAAACCAAACTAGAAAACTGCTAGCTGTATACCGTAATGTAAATTCAATTAAGTGGAACAGAAAATTAATTTCCAAATTTTAATTACATATATGTTTTCGGCACATTTTGAAGAGGAATAGTAACTAAACCATCAAATGCCACAGTCAAAAATTTCCGAACTTCATACAAAATAGTTACCGATACTCAGACCAGAAAAAAAAAGTTCTTGACTTGTAGAAATAAAAAATTTAGGCACAGTAATTATTTACTACGGGCACTATACATGACAATTCCATACACTACAGACAAAATGTAGCTGTACATATATTATTTATATTTTGGAAATTCTCGACTACTGTTCCTTTAAAAACCATTCATAAATATTGATTTCAGCAGCATATTTTTCAACATTCAAATGTTCATTTGGCCAAAATTTAGGCTTTTAGGCACTCTTGATAATGCAAACTTTTTTGACATACGTATTAAATTTTTACGTTAATAAAACTTCTTTTTTCATTACTTAATTTTTTACAAGTTAAATGTAATCTAAGTTGGTACAAAAGACTGAAAAAATGTACGTGGTCATATTAACATACAGTAGTTATTCTGATCTGTAGGCCGAGCATGGTTCGTGTTTTCTCGCTGTCGTCAGGACGACACATCAACGGAAAGATGTTTTGTCAAAAAAGTAAGCATGGCTCTGTTTGTCGCCTGTCAAAGTGTTTCAGATGAACTACACGACCGTAGATATACTGATGCAGTATTTTAGTGTCTCATGAGGCCGACAACATGCATATTTTAAATAAATATCAACAGAAACTATATCATAGTCACGTATAAAGTGATAAAAGATATTTTTAACTAACACAAAGCCTGCACACAGTACAAACCATAAGTGTAAAGACAAACTTAAAGCTCAATTGCTGTACACATACAATAACCTATAACTTGATCGTACAGCCATAACCTATATCTTGCCCATTTTGATTGCTAATACCCAATGAAAGAATGTAGGGTGGAATCACATACCAGTATTTTAATTAAATATTCTTGCCTTGAATATGTAGCACAAAATGCATAAGACAAAATCATTTTCTGCAAAAAAAAAATTCTTAAGAAACCAGTGTTCATAAGCAAAGTAGTTAACTTATAAAAACATTACTACAGTTTATATTGGCAAATAACCAATAAGTGTTTCACCTTACAGATGTCGTTAAAGACTATTAAAATGTAATTATTAGCAGCACGTTTACCATGCGCATACACTGTCCCAGATAGCAAAAACAATTCAAATGTTTATCGCTTATGGGGGGAGGGGGTGCATGAAATATACTTTTTTCTCAACTCTAAGGTAAAAATATTTATTTACTTATTTTTTAATTGACTGGAGAATGGTATATTATGTTACGTTATTTATTACAAATGCTCTAGGATAAAATTATTTTGCTTACGTGGACTTTAAAATCATAAGGTACATACTGAAATGTTAAAAATTCTGTTAAGTTTAATTTACCATGTTTTATTTTATATTACTCACATAAACAGTTAAATGAAGCTAAAGAAACTATGGTAAAGTGCTGATATTTAAATAGAAAAATGCGGGAAGATATCAGTAAAAAGTCTACGGTTTTGTTTTGCTACGAATTTAAGTCAGTAGTAATATAAACTACTATAGTGATGTATGCACTGGCTCGCGAAATTGAAAATTAACAGCAAACTCCACACAACTGCCACATGACCACAGTTTCTTCCAGCTCTACACACACATTTAATTAACCATCGCTTGTAAATAAAAACATATGTAGAGGTTAAGTGCAAACAACATAATTTTCATTAAACTGTTTAATATTTTAATTCACAGAGGTTTTCTATTGGTTAAAACCTGAAAGCAGATACTCCCAACACAAAAATAACATTTCTCTACTGTAAATTTTGTACCAGCCTCTGCATATGTTCCTCTTTGAAACCATCGTTCAATTGATGCAAGAATTCTGACAGAAGTGTCATGACACAACGGCCCATGCTCACATATTTGTATATACAGTAGTCTGTCTCATAAAAGAATTCCACTTTTTGACAGCTGTGTTGGCATATAATATTAGAGTTGTTTCCATGAAATAAGCAGTGTTTTCCTCTGCCACAAGTGACTTTTGCACAAACACACTAAGCTGGGTGTCAAACTGTGCAATTTATCAAAATTAAAGTTAATTTCCTGCTGAAATTGGTACACATGGTAGCCTTCAAAACTGTCAAAAAAAGGAATTCTTTCGTGAGACAGACTATAGATGTCGTGACACTAGCGCCGTTCCAGCAACATGTCGAAGTTATGGTGGTTTTGAATAAAAGAACCATGCTCGACCTGCAGCTCTTATTTCTCAATAGTGTTAAAGACTACAAAATGACTAGAGGTACAGATTACGTTGCTAGATTTACAGTGCATCTGATCTGCTTTATGATTTTCACATAAAAACTTCACAGCATTTATCTCCAACAAAAACAGGCTACAATAACTGTGGCATTCACAGTTGCCACAAAAATCTTTCAAAAAGAACACCTAATACTGCTACACTGCAGACTCAATAACATATTTGGCATTTTGTCAAATTTCATGACTAATACTATTATATGAACAGGTTGTATATAACGTAGTTTACAAACAAGATGTATAAAATCTATGTGGTTTTAAATATTAAAATTAAGTTACATTTAAATTGTTTTATAGCTTTACTTTGATTACTTTCAGTAAATAAATAAGAGTTTTAAACAAATAAAGTAAATACAATGCAATACTAATGAGCTGACTCAAAGTTATAGTTACGGTGCCTGCCTATTTAGCAGCTGAACTGCGCTTTAGCAGGTTATAAATAAGCATTTATTTGCAAAACAATTGCATATACATATTTATAATGTACCCACCTATAAAAATAAAACACATTTCACAGAAGGATTATAAAGTACTTTCAGAAAAACACGTACTGGAAATACTATTCTCAAAACCCCCGAAAAACGCTAAAAACAGTCTTTTTGCACATCTATATCACAAAATCTACTGCTCAGATCGATACAAAACTATTTAAGGGGCCTACAGTGTACTTTAGTACAGACTTTCCTGCAACACAATAATAGGGCCACTGCTCACAATCCCACAGTTCCAGCAATACAATGGAAACACTATGGGCCAGTTTAGTGAATTGCACATAGCAGCGATGATTCACTGGCATGCGCATCAAGAGTGGCTCTTAATGTTTGTTTGCCTCTAACATGGAAAACATATTCAAGTAAGTGGCACCCTTAATTTCATTAGATAACTTCTGATGATAAACTGCTCTTATTAAAGCCCTGTTTCAGTCGCCATATTGAATTTTATTATTTTTCACTTTTTTGGAATGCTAAGAAGAAAAATGTTAAATATGTGATTATACCTCAAATTTTATTTACATTTCACTACAGTACTGACTTTGCGAATTAGCTGTTAACATATAATTACGCTGCAATGTGTGTGGCAAATTTTTTTACATTCATAATTTGCCCGACAAATTGCGACCTAACTATACATTACTAGCTCTATTGCTATGCTTGTATTCTAGCTCAAGGTAAATAGAATTTGCGGTGTAGACGCCAATTAAAAATGTTTCTTCTCAGAATTCCAAAAAAGCGAAAAATAATACAATTTTATATAGCGACTGAAACTGAGCCTTGATTTTTAACTTTCTGACACATATGCTCAAATTTTTAACATAGTGAACTCTTGATAAACCCCAGACAAAAATATAAACAAAATTATAATAATACTGCTAATCAATGTTGCATACTTCCTGGCTACAGCACCTATGAAATATGATTATTTTTTAACTAACATGATTAAAGTTTATTCTACAACTTCATGATGTAGGTGATCAGAGAACAATAGCAGTTAATAACACCACTGTTTAAAATACTGAATTGCAAATGGTAAACTGTTAAAAAGCAAGGCATGTATGAGACATGACCAAACAGAAAGCCTTCAACCTAAAATAAAATTCTTCCGTTTTATTTCTTTGCTAGGTGAGTACTCACATGCTCTGATGTACTTGTGAATAAAACAGTAAAACATAATGATAATAATTGCTAAAATTTTAAGAGCTGTACAAAAGTGTGATGATCACAAGTTTCAATCTTTGTATCTTAGTAATATTAATTACACAGAATGTTCAGCAGATTAAATAAATTATAACTCTGCCCAATTAACCCGTAGTGTTGTGGAAAAATCATAACTTGAGAAGCCTTTCTTCCCACTCCCCCAAAATTTACCCAGAAGTATGGAGAGTTCACTTAATGTTTAGACTTTCGAGTACAGTACAAGCATATGACCAGGATGAGGTAACTACTCGGAACATATTCATAAAATCAGTCTATTAAATTAGGAAGGAGACATTAAATTTTCCAAGCTATGGCTTATACAATGAATATGTCTTACTATACACATACATACCAATCCAAAAACACATTACAAATAATTAATAAAACACCTTTAAGAAAAACAACAGTATAACAGCAATTAAAGAAAGATTGTGTCTAGTATATAAAACTTGATATTACTGGTATACATTTTCAAAAAATGTAATATTGTTAGATAGGCTAACCTCCAAATTCATAAAACAATACATAAATAATTATGTCACATGATATGACTCCTTGGAGTTGAGGAATCTGACTGTATGAACAGCTGTTCCATAGAACACGTTACAAGTACAATCCCATGAATCACTATAACCATACTTCTCTTGGCAACCATAAACACCCATTACCATCAATTCCTTTATCAATGTCTGCCCAAGAGTACCTAGCCAATAAGGAAGCTGGTTCAGTAATACATAATGTTACCAAAGACCCACTCAGATGGCAAGGCTGCTATGGTCTTGCTGCTATGGTCTTACTGCTCTACCAGCCTGGGTCGACAACAGGGGAGCACCAGTTCCACTGAGCAGCTGGCGAGCATAACTCCTGCTGTGAAGGGCAACCATCAGTCCCCACTTGGCGACCATGAAAGCCCACACTGCTGATATAGCAGAGCTGTCTTTAACTGGTAGCACGGCTGCTCACAAAACACAGGAGCAAAATGGCTTACTTTTGTATCAAATTCTTCCTGGAATTTTACTTTGAGGAAGTTAGTAACATCCCTGACAATATTTAGAAAGTCAGTAAAACCGTGTTATAATGTTCCCACTTTTAACATTCCACTGCTATAAGGTTACTTTAATTTGGTTGTTAAAACTGTTTTATAATACGAAATTACCATCATATAATGTTTCTCCATGTATAAAGTACCATAAAACGGAGTGAACAGGATCAACGTGAAGTGAATAGGATCAAAATTTGAAACACATTTCTCGCTTACAACTTTTCTTTTCAAAACTTACATTCTAATAAAATAATTTGAAACAGTATTAATTTGCTTACCAAGAAAAATTTTCTAAAGCCGATCTTCCACTGGTAATTTTTCTCTAAATGTTTTGATCCTATTCAGCCCATTTTACAACAGAAAACTTTTGAGTCCCCTCAGAAACGTTATAACAGAGTTC
Source organism: Medauroidea extradentata (assembly GCA_003012365.1). Classification (NCBI taxonomy): domain Eukaryota; kingdom Metazoa; phylum Arthropoda; class Insecta; order Phasmatodea; family Phasmatidae; genus Medauroidea; species Medauroidea extradentata. Next base: position 27,478 of record PNEQ01051829.1, read on the forward strand.
TACTCTAATTGCTTTAATTTGCAAAATGAACCAACCTCACGGCTTAGAAATTGTGATAAGTACTGCACGGCCTCCACAAGCGCGGGGGAGGAGGGTGAGTGTACCTCAGACTAACAACTAATGTGACTTATATGGCTGTGCTTTTAGTTTCTCTTTGTTACGGATGTTAAAATTCTTTAAAAGTTCTGTTAAAGCTGTTATTGTTGTGTGATAGCTACACCAACTAAGCTGACATAAGAGAAGTGAAAAGATATTTGGTCAGCATTCAACATAGAGGTCTTTAGCGCTGGTGAGGTATGACATGATACAAGTATCAAGCAGCACTGGAATGAAGGGCAGGGGAAATGGGAGATCCTAGAGAAAAACTCCTGACCAGCAGCATCGCCTGGCAGGATTCCCACCCGCGAAAATCCGCGGCCAATCTCGCCGGTCATCGAACCCACACTGCTTAGGTGGGAGGCGAGAGGTGTCATGTCTCGACCATCGCATAAGAATAAAGTACATAAAACCTAAATAATTGTTTCACATTCTCTGATCTTAATCTTCTATTTATTTGGGTTGACTAATAACCATAAAATTAATATTTCATCAGATTTCGTTGTAGCTCTAATGTTTAATCCTGAGAATAACTATACATAATCTCATATTTTTCGTAATTTCTTAGTGCTTCCAAATGAGCAACTGTCAATCTGGTGGTGTCGTGTAGTTGCTATACAGAAGTTCAATTGCTGTGAAGTTATGTATTTGTATCAAAATTGCTCCAGAACACATGAGTACACATGAATACATCCATTCATCATACCAATACACTGTGTTTCTCCAGGTGGCGCTGGCAGGAGTCATCCAAAATACCTTATTTTTCTACGATCAAATATGTCATTTTAAAGTTAAAGGTGCCCATATACTTATATTTTTTAAATTTTGTATTTAAATCATGTAATGGGGAAAGTGATAATGACAGTACTAGCTAACGCAACAACTGTATGATCATATTAGTCAACAATAATATCAGAACCAAGTTAACTGAGGGACATACAATAAACTTTTTAAGATTGGTGTTAAGTTCTGTTTTCAAAACATACATGTTTTATAGACCTAGTGTTGAGAGTGTCAAGCAACAACCAGTGTATAGAAAGTTATAAGTTTCAGTGGCAGATAGAGTAGCATGTTAGGTTTTCTATTCAGTGGTTCCAGATTCATATCCTACCAAGTACATATACCAGTCGCTTTTAGAAAATATTTTATCAGAACTCTGGAAACAAATTCATTACCGGTATTTAATTTTTCTTAATAGAAAATTTTACTATGGTAAAACTGTAAATTGAATGTTTTCAACACCAAATTAACTTTTGATGAACTAACATTTTTTCATTAAATTGACCTTGTTAGGTAATGTGTTTCCAACATTCGAAAGAAGGGCTTTGTTTAGTTTAAAATGTAACACAAGCATAACTATGTAGGATAGAGTAAAGACATTATTTGGCAATTTCAGCCATATAAATAATTGAACTTTAAAAAATGTCGACTTTTCTGACATTACTGACCACTTCAGCCAGAAAAAAGCCAGGAAGGTGTGTTATTTGGTTTAAAGTTTTATTCAAAACAATTCATAAGAACAGTTCAAATTATAGGTGTAATTTTTATAGGCCTTATCAACCCTTCAACTTAACCACAAGTAATTTCACTCGTGAATTTGAGAGTTTGAGAAATTGTTGGCAGCCTCCTATCCACTTCCTTCCCATAGGTTCCTCGCAGCCATTAAAAGGATGTTTAAGATACAAAAACTATTTACTTTATATTATTTTTCTCTACAGTGTTTACGTTTTCGTGGCACTAAGATTAAATGTTGCTTAGAACTTTTACTTCTACTGTAATTGCAGTTGATTTACAAATTTACATTTATATCTTTCAATATACAGTAGTAACAAATTTTTACTGCTTCACAGCCCACAGTACTGTATTATTTTAAAATTCCTTGATTTCAACTAGGCCTATGTAAAGTTATTTAAATTAATAAAACTGAAAGGCATTGTAGAATTTTCATAATTGCAAAATCCTGAAGGATATAATATTTACGTTAAACCCAACGTTCACATTGATTAAGAAATATGTTCCACCATCCAATTTGATTAAGATACGTGACGCTACCATCTTGCATCAATGCCAAAAGAGTAACACTACTAACAGTAGTATGTCACAATAAACACAATATAAGGTATGAAAGAAAAGCTACCTTGCTATCACAAAAACCTGGAATCAAAAAACCGTAAGAAATCCACTGCAATGTATAATTAAGCGTGGCAACTTACGCATGTGGTAGACAGTGGTGCGCACGATGTTCCATACAAGGCCAGACGTCCCCACGACCACATTGATGCAGCCCAACCAGAAGATACTTCTCAGGGTGTCTGGGGAGTGCCAAGAGTCCAGGCGATGTCTGACTGCCAGGTAGCTCATGTGCAAGCAAACAGCAGCCGCCACAGCTGCCACATAGACCACATTCACGGTTCATCAACTACCCTGCAACCTGCAACTATAGGCAAATAAGCTTCACAAAGAAAGGAAACCTGAGGCTAATATAGAGCCTGTAGGCAGGGTGAGGATAAGGTAAGCCTGAGAAGTTACACGCTAGTGTCTCATCGCACATCTAACACTTCAAAACATTTGTGTTCCAGTACATGGCAGAGGCAATTGGAAAACGGTTACAAATGAAGCAGTCTGACTTTAGCTAAAGTAATTAATGCCAGACTGTGCTGGTGGGTTTGTTGCAGCTTTTGACAAGGTTCTCAATAGGATTTTTATGGCTAAGGTGGATAATGTTTTGGCTGACAAAAATGGCAGTGACATGAATAAGAGATTTCCTTGAGGGAAGAAGGCAGAGGGTTCAAGTGGACAAAACAGATTCAGATGAAGGAATGGTGATTCAAAAGTACTACAAGGATGTTGAATTCACTATTATTTACAGTAAAGCAAACACAATATGGTGTTGTATGTAGATGGCAGAATAAGGCTACTTGCTCATGATACTGTGATGTATCCAGAAGTGAAAAGTGGAAATTTGCAGGGTGATGTCAACAGAGCAGGAAGTAGAGTGAAAAGAATACTATGACATGAAAACTAATGTGTGGAAAATGAAAGTAGTGACGTTCATAAGGAAAAAGTTGAAAGCTACAGTTTATTATTTAGAGTTATGAAAGCCAGTAATGGTGGGCCGTCCGAATTGGGACTCCGCTCTTGAATTAAGGAGATCATGTCAGTGCTCTTCTTTATTTCCGTCACAGTGTCAACACTGCTGCTATTCAGTGGTAAGCAACTAGGTTACATTTACTTGTTAAGCTACATTAAGTCATGCAAAGTATCAGTTGTGAATGCATGTATTCACTTTCTTATGCTATGTAATATATTTGCACCATGCCCATTGTCCACAAGGCACTACTAGGCCATACGTTTACACTGTAAAAAGTTAAACTGATACTGAATGAATTTGATACTTTGAGGGTTACGGCCTACTCGTTTAGAGTACCTGCACGAATTATAGGGGAATCGTACCAGACAATGTCACTGGTCGTGGGTTTTCTATGGGATCTTCCATTTCTCCTGTTCCCTCACTTCAGTGATGAGGAGGCAGGTTTATTAAAGACCACTGGGTTGTTGTTCAACTGCAAGTTAATTCATGAACAGAATGAAGGTCTGACTCCACGTATCAGGATCAGCTCAGGACTGTGTCAGGAGAACGTCAGAAGTGAACATCGTCCCGTCGACCGCTCCTGACACGGACCTGAAGCGTAGGGGCCACACTGTGTTCAGTTTCACGCAGGGATCCCTTCCAGGAATGGAAAGAAAGCAGTCAGCATGAACATATCGTATCGACAAGGTGTGTTGCTTCTGTACCAATTGTTAAGAGAAAATGTTTGCAAACTTTAAAAAAAAGTGACTTGGGGCTTATAGCAATAGCACTAGATAAGGAGGAAAAACGTAAACACACAGAAATGGATAGGAAAAGACTGTTGGATCATAATGCTTAGAGAAGTAGGCTTGTAGAAGGGAAGTTTGTCAATTTATTTCCTCATTAGATAGATGACGAAACAAAATTTTACGAGTATTTTAGAATGATGCAATTCACATTCCAGGTGCTTTTCTTGTTGCTAGAGAAGGATCTAAGGAAAAAGGTACCTATCGGAGGCTATCTATTTCACCAAAACACCATCGAGAAGTGTGTTTGGGGTAATTTATTCCCTACCTTTATTGCTCTCCTTCCATTAAGAAATTTTTATATTTCAGCATTTAAAAAAAACACTGTAATGGGATGAATAAATAGGATTATGGTAGAAAACACAAAATTGTTAGTAAGATCTGACTAAATAGTCTTCTATTAAAATATTTTATTTTTTAGGCTAATGCATGAATGTGGTTAATTTCATTTTGATATTATCACTTTGCACAGTTATTTTGAACAGTTTGTATTGAAATTTACATTTCGAGCCTATACACAACTGTGGGATCTTAAAACTAAATATTCTTAAGTTAACTTAAGTTATGTAAGTTCGAAAACTTTACAGGCAACACCGGTGCCCGATATATCTAAATATTATAATCTGAGTAATTTTTTTGTAGTACCTGTATTTAAAAAATTTTCCACAGAACTTACTGTTTAAATGTTTTAAATTCTTAATGCAAACAGATAAGACTTAATAATACATTGTACGTTTTGTGGTTCAGTTACAAACTTCAAGAGACAAATTTATCTTATGTTAGCGATAAGTAAAAATGGACAAATAAGAACAAATCAGGAAAAAATTATGTATTGGTTATCATTTATCAATGACACAAATATTATTTAAAATATACTTACATCAACTAAATAAAAATAAAAGAAGCATTCTTAATCCACATATTTAACATCATTAGCGACTCTTTGAAATGGTTAACGTCATGAACATTCGTTTATTTATCTTTGAATTCAACTTTTACAGGATTTATTTTTAATTGAATAATGTTTATGTAGATAGTAATAATGAAACAAACACAAATAACATACAAGGAAACTGATCCGTGGCAGGGCTGTTTCAGAGAAAAAGTAAACAATATTAATTTTGTCGAACCTGGATCCGGCACACTGACGTGATCTGTACATGGTCCTGATATGTACCACAAGAGTGTAGACAGCTCCATCAATTTACATTGCATACGTTAGATCAGTGGCACGTATGGCACTCAGACGTGGTCTAGTCCTGATATGTGGGGCCAGACCCTAAAGTACATGTAGTGGTCTGATATAGCTGGATGGGGGGATGGAACGTATTTGATTTGGGGGGAGGGGGGTTCAATGTGTAACAAATAATATATTTAATGGTTGGCGGGAGGGGGGCAACTCTAACATAATTGTTCTGGCACCAGGGCCCCAACCAGGAGCAGATTGGGGGGGTCCTATTCTGGAAAAAGTATAATTTTCTAGGTGCAAAATGGTAGTATTTAAGCAGTTTTTAAACCTAAATATATGATATAAAGTGGGTAGAAATATTAGTATTTTTAAAGGTGTGTTTTTGATTATTCCTCCATATTTAGTTAAGCCTTCAAGATATATAGGCCTAGTTAGTTTTTGCTTCAAAATTATGTAAATACCCCAAAAGTAATAACAGGATTTCTCAAAATTCGACTCCCATGAGATGGAAAAGGAGAAAAAGTGGTTTATATGAACTGTTTATGTAGCTGGAACCGAACGTGCTACATGTGTGATTTTTACGTCAATTGGATGCTTATACGAATGTCTCAGATGGCATTTAAAAACATTTCAAAATTTGATACTTCAGGTGGTGGAAAGGCTGTTTTCAATTATTCCTGCATATCTGTTGAACCATTTGAGATATCTAAGTGATTTTGGCTTCAGGATTATGCTGCTTACAAAAATACTCATAGTACCATTTCATGATTTTGGCAAATTTGATCCCCCAAAAAAATGTGTTTCCAAGTCATAGGCCTAAACCATATAAGTTATATTGTCCTCAACATTTTAAAATTTTAGATATCTGTGTCATTTTTGCTTAATAATTAGCCTACGTTTTTTTACTGCCTAAAAAGTAATATCATGTTTTTTTAATATTTGACACCTAAGAAGGTGAAAAGTGGTGGAAGAAGTGAAAAGTATTTTCAATGAATTGATATATCTTGGACCAAGTGGGTTAGGCCTATTGTTATGTTTTTCAAGTTTATAATAGACACCCATAAAATATTCTAACATGTTAGTAAAGAGGTTTTATTAATTCAGTCTCTAAGGGGGTGAGAAGATATACCTACAAAGTATTTTAGAAATAATCTCAATATCGTTCGAATCATTCGAGGTATAGATAGATCAATAAGCAGGCTTTACATCTTGTCGACAGCGAGGTCATTAGAGATGGTGACACACGACTTGATACAATGACAGAAGTTAGGAGAGGACTCGGCCAAGGCCTTTGTTAAGGAACCATCCCAGCATTCGCCTGGAGCGATTTTGGGAAACCATAGAAAACTGAAATCAGGATGGCCGGTTCGATACTCAAATCATCCTGAATGCTAGGCCAACGCGTTACCTTTGCGCCACCTCGCTCAGTCATTCGAAATATAAAGCTACTTTTCGTTTCGTGATGATGATTACATAAATAGCTGTAAATATGTTTAAGAAAATTTCCAAATTTGAACTCTCTAGGTTGAAATATGTTTTTTCAATGGATCGTCGATTTAGCTGTGACTACGTGTTATCGTCTTAATATGTCTACATCATGATATGCCAAGTATGAGTTTTCAAAATTCAACCCCTAAAGGGACTAAAAGATAACATTTATTTCGATAAGCTATCTATCTTGCGATATCGAGTTGTTACTTGCTTCAGAATGATGTGTACGGAAATATCTAAAGAAAAATTATATAAGTTATTTACTCAATAAAATATTTTACTACCTGAAGGGGGGGCTCTTAGTTTGTAAACTTTCAAGCCAGACAATCCGAAAAGCAAGTATGAAAAGCGATAAATAATTTAAACTGCAATTATATTCTGTAATTCTATGAAGATGTATCTAGAGAATGAATATTTTATTTATTGTATTTGTTTTTATGAATACTTTGGACGTTACATGGAGCAGGCGGCCTAACAGTTCATTTCACCAAAACACTGTGTACGGATGTGCAATGATAAAACTCACTAAAAACACTGAAAGAAGTTGTCCCTTTATGTAGAAAAGTGTCTGAATGTAAGTTGTAACCCTCGCCCTTCCTCATTTTCCTGTGTGGTGAGAGGGCGCGGTTCACCTTAGTTTTCCAAGTCTTTATTTATTTTTATATTTGTACCAGATATTTTTGTGTTGTAGGCTATGATTTGACATATATAAAAACAAATTTATATATATTTTTTGTATTTCAATTTTTTTTTATTTCTTTAATTTTCATTTTAAAATTCTGCATTTTTTATTAAATACAATTTTATTTTTTGTTTTTATGTGTCAAATCATAGCCTAAACATCGTTATACACTGTGAATTTTGTCAGTTTGGTACATCAGTTGGTTTTAGTGGCGTACTTAAAACCGCAAAGGGCAAATTTTGACGTTTGCAACTCATTACGGAAAAACTATGAGAGATACAAAAGTTTCCTAAGAGGAAGATTAAGTCACAATTTATGTCTAAAATAAGAAAAAAATATCTGGTACAAATATAAAAATAAATAAAGACGTTGAAAACTAAGGTGAACCGTGCCTGTAAGTTTCCACAGCAGTCAGAAGGATCTATTTTGATTTTGACAGTAAAGTACAGGTAGGGACGTGTATACTCACTACAATTAATAAAAAAATACGAAGTTTGTTAAATTATTTTTCAGCAACACAAATTTTGGTGGGTACAAATGACATATTGTACCCACAGCCCACATTTGGGAGGATTCAATACTTTTATTATAAACATGTGATGTAGCTAAATAATCTGCATTTAATCACAGCAACTACTTTCAAATAGCATAATCTATTTTATACACTTGATACAATACTTATCTAAACTTATTGAATTGGCTATTTAAGGACGGTAATTCTGTCTTGTGCAGGTAGTAGATGGTTCTACACGGTGGACTGGGGCAGGTGCAGGTTCATTGTTGGATGTAGTTCTGGTTAGACCAGAGGAAGCTGTGGTAGGTGTAGATATTATGGAGGGGATCAGTGATCACGATGTTTTCCAATGGTGGAATTCGCACTGGGGAGTTCTAAAACATGGAATACTAAAACTAGAAAGGTATGGCAGTATGGTAAAGGAGACAAGAAAGGGGCTGAATCTTTCTTGAAGGAAAACTTTGTTGAGTGGTCAAGGGAGATCAATATAGACTGCTTATGGGAAGGACTTGTGGAAATTATTCAGGAGATGTTAACTAAATTTGTTCCTAGTAGGGTTATAAGAAAGAGTGGGGACCCAGTGTACTATGGAAAGGAAATTAAAAGATTGAAGAGGAAATGTAGACAGTTGCACGCTAAGTGTAAAATACCGGGACCATCTGAGGGTAGAGAAAATATGAAACGAATGAGAAAGGAGTTGGGAGAGAAAATTGCGGAAGCTAGGAATGAGTATATATCAAATATGATGGTAGAGGCTGAGGTGGGTAAGTGGCAGAAATTGTATGGGTACATGAAAAAGGTAAAAGGTGGGGAACAAATCCCAGTGCTGACAGACAAGGATGGAAAGCAGGCAACTAATGATAAGGAAAGGCTGAGATGTTACAGAAGCAATATTTATCGGTGTTTGAGGCTAAGGATGAGTGGATCAGGGGAAATGGTAGAAACTATAGGACAGAATGTAAGCTGCAGATCAGGGAGAGGGACATAGGAATTATAATTAAGGGTTTGAAAAGCAGAAAAGCAGTAGGACCAGATGGCGTAGGTAATGGTACACTCAAATTTGGTGGAAATTAGTTAAGTCGATATCTTGCGCTGTTGTTTGCAAGATCCTTAGAAGCAGACAAGTTACCGAGGGGTTGGAAGGAGGCGATCGTTGTTCCAGTGTTAAAGCAGGGGGAAGATAAGGGCAAACCAGAAAGTTACAGGCCGGTTAGCCTCACATCAAATGTGGGGAAGGTGATGGAGAGGTTGTTAGTTCGGTATGTGTTAGGTGTGATGAGGGAGAAAGATTGGCTTCATGACTGCCAGCATGGGTTCAGGAGAGGCTTCTCCTGTGAGACCCAACTGGCAGGGTTGCTGG
>PNEQ01051830.1:0-36689 GCA_003012365.1 Medauroidea extradentata
AAATGTGTTCCAATACAAAATTACGCTCCCATTTTTTCTTCGATATAATACTCGCAATTCCGGTAACAACTTCACATTTTAAGCTATGCCAAATACAAAAACAAGTCAAATCTTCCACCAAATTACTACTAGCGCTCGGCGACATGAAGGAGTCACATTTTATTCCTCAGTGTCAAGACCTCTACCTTCTTAGACCGTGATCAAGATGCACAAACAGTGTGCACTAAAAAAGCTACTCTAGAAGGCATATCAAATAATGCAGTAGCTAATTTGAAAAAAAAAAAAAAGGATATTTAGCAAAGATAACATTATACTCTTCAATCAGTTATTAGAAAATGAATCTTGGCTTGAGGTATACTCTCAGTGTGATCCAAATTTGGCATGTAATAAACTTTCCACTGTGTTCTCATTACGTTTTATCAGGTCTTCCCATATACCATACATAACAAAAAAAAAAAAAAAAAACTTAACAATAATTCAAATAGAAACAAACAAATGTGGACATTAGTCAACATAACAGAGAATCACAAACCAGAAGTAATGAGTTCAAAAGCTTTTTTAACCCCTGCACCAGTTAAATTATTAAAAGAGTTGACTAACCACTTAATGAGTAGAACAAATGGAAAAGTAAATTGATTGCTAACCCTAATTCATTATATTTCACTCCAGTCATTGGATACAATATCATAAATACTATAAAAAGCATAAACACCAAAGCTTCTGCAGGTATAGATGTTTCCCTTCCATTACTTAGAAATTGCTGCCAAAATATAAAAACCCCTTTAACATGTATATATTACACTTGTGTTCATCCAAGGGTATTTCCCAGACAAACTTAACTTGGCAGACGTTACACCAATACACAAAAACAGACACGAATAACTACAGGCCCATAGCAGTCCTACCTTCCTTCTCAAAAACATTAGAAAAAATTATTGCTATAAAACTAATAACATTTTTTGAAAAAAAAAAAAAAAAAACATAATATCCACAAGTCTATTTGTATTCTTAAAAGGAACATCTACAGAAAAAGCCATATACTACTTTGTAGATAAAATAATCACCTCTACGATAAAATAACCACCTTTATAGATAAAATAACCACCTTTATAGATAAAATAACCACCTTTATTGATAAAATAACCACCTGTATTGATAAAATAATCACCTCTATAGATAAAATAACCACCACTATTGATAAAATAATCACCTCTACTGATAAAATAATCACTTCTATTGATAAAACAACCACCTCTATTGATAAAATATAATCACCTCTATTGATAAAATATAATCACATCTACTGATAAAATAATCATAATCACATCTATTGATAAAATACCACCTCTATTTATAAAATAATCACCTCAATTGATAAAATAATCACCTCTACTGATAAAATATAATCACCTCTACTGATAAAATATAATCACCTCTACTGATAAAATAATCATAATCACATCTATTGATAAAATAACCACCTCTATTTATAAAATAATCACCTCTATTGATAAAATAACCACCTCTATTTATAAAATAATCACCTCTATTGATAAAATAATCACCTCTATTGATAAAATAATCACTCCTATTGATAAAATATAATCACCTCTACTGATAAAATAATCATAATCACATCTATTGATAAAATAACCACCTCTATTTATAAAATAATCAAATCTATTGATAAAAATAACCACCTCTATTTATAAAATAATCACCTCTATTGATAAAATAATCACTTCTATCGATAAAATATTATCACCTCTACTGATAAAATAATTATAATCACATCTATTGACAAAATAACCACCTCTATTTAAAAAATAATCACATCTATTGATAAAATAACCACCTCTATAAAATAACCACCTCTATTTTTAAAATAACCACCTCTATTTATAAAATAATCACCTCTATTGATAAAACAACTACCTCTATTGATAAAATATAATCACCTCTATTGATAAAATAACCACCTCTATTGATAAAATATAATCACCTCTACTGATAAAATAATCATAATCACATCGATTGATAAAATAACCACCTCTATTTATAAAATAATCACAGCTATTGATAAAATAACCACCTCTATTTATAAAATAATCACCTCTATTGATAAAATAATCACCTCTACTGATAAAATATAATCACCTCTACTGATAAAATAATCATAATAACATCTATTGATAAAATAACCACCTCTATTTATAAAATAATCACCTCTATAGATAAAATAATCACTCCTATTGATAAAATATAATCACCTCTACTGATAAAATAATCATAATCACATCTATTGATAAAATAACCACCTCTATTGATAAAATAACCACCTCTATTTATAAAATAATCACCTCTATTGATAAAATAATCACTTCTATTGATAAAATATAATCACCTCTACTGATAAAATAATCACCTCTACTGATAAAATAATCACTTCTATTGATAAAATAACCACCTCTATTGATAAAACATAATCACCTCTACTGATAAAATACAATCACCTCTACTGATAAAATACAATCACCTCTACTGATAAAATAATCATAATCACATCTATTGATAAAATAACCACCTCTATAAAATAATCACCTCTATTGATAAAATAATCACTTCTATTGATAAAATAACCACCTCTAGTGGTAAAATAACCACCTCTATTGATAAAATAGTATAAATGGTACGAATATTCACAGATCTTACCAAAGTCTTTGATTGGATCGACCACGAATTGCTATAGAGAAACTAGAAATATATGGTGTTAGAGGTTAACCTCTTGGTATCTTAAAATCTTATTTACAAAACCACTAGGCTACCTAGTATCCTCAACCCACTACACAGGTGATAAAGAAACATACTCAAGTTTTGTATCTAACCAGACATATTTCTGTTGGTGTCCCACGGGGCTCTATACCAGGCCCTATTTTATTTATATTAATCTGCCGTTATCAATAAAAAATTGAATTGTAGTGATATTTGTAGATGACATAAATATTCTAAAAACTGAAAACAATGACATTGACTTGATAAAAAAAACAAATTCATCACTATATAGAATAAGTAAATGGTTTCAAGATAACAAACTAGCATTAAATATTGCAAAATCCAATCTAATGTGATTCTCTCTCACTAAAACTCAAAAAAATAAAGAAGAAATTGTTTCTATTAGACATATCAAGCTGGACATCACAGACCACGTAAAATTCCAAGGAATTATAACTGACAACAACCTGAAATGGCATTTACATAAAAATTATGTTTGCAAAAAATTCTTCAATGTGCTTTGCAATACATACCATCAGAAAAATTTGCTCTCTTGATGCAGTTATGACAATGTACTTAGCACATGTACAGTCCGTACTCACCTATGACAATAATGTACAGTCTGTACTCACATATGGAATTATATTTTGGGGTAACTCTGCAAACTGGCATAACGTGTTCAAAATTCAGAAAATAATAATTAGAACAATAAAAGGGAAAAACAAGTCAACACATTGTAAACATCTATTTTAAGAACTAAGAGTAATGACACTGCCTTGCCTATGCATGTCGCACAATATTGTATCTCACTACAAAATACTGAACCCGAATGCAACTGTAACATTCACAATTACAATATTCGAAGTAATAAAAATTTACATATTGTATCTCACAGAACAGATACCTTCATACGTAGCCCCTATTATAGTGGTGTTAAAACTTTCAGTACCTGAAGCCATAAAATAAATTCATAACACAAATATATTTTAAAAAGAACTGAAGAAATACTCGATAGGGAAGGTTATTTTACTCTGTTGATGAATACATACACTCAACATAAAGCTAAATGGATTACAGTACTTGCATATACAAAATACTGTAGTGAAGTCTCCTACTGTGAGTATATAAAAACCTACTCTTCAGTGTTGCATAAGTGTAATTATTTTATTAATGTGTTTATATATATTCTCTACATGTAAATAATACAGAAATGTATGTACCCCAACTAAAAATATTAAAAATTTAAAATTTTTACACCTTGCAATTATCTTTAACATATTTTAGACAACTTGCTTTGTTTTGATGTATTTGTAACAATTTGCCAATTTTCTTGACGCAATTGTGACAACTTGTAACTTAACTATTCTGACGTATTTGAGACAATTCCCTTCTAGTAAGTACTAGAAATATGGGAGACTACATACATAAATGTGAACTGAACATAATGTTGAAAACATTACAACAAGACATGGGAGAAATGAAACATGCTATGGAGTTGACTAAAGAAGGGTTTCAGGACTTAAAAAACATAAACCTCACAAATAAAAGCGACAATCAACTCGATGAAACAGCCAACATCTAAGCTGGCATATCAGATTAACAACAACCAAAATCGCCAATTGGAGACCAAATAACTGGATGAACTACAGCAGTATACGTGTCGAAAAAACCTGGACATTCATGGAGTCCCTGAACAACAATCAGACAATGCCTACGTTGTCTGCAAAGTTGCCTCTGCCATGCAGGTAAAGTTCAATATGTAAGACGTAGGTGTTGCGCACGAAGTACCACCATCAAAGGTCGAAATGCCACAACCAGTAATAGTAACATTTATAAATTGATGGAAGAAACAATAAATCTTGTCCACAAAAAGGAAGGAAAAATGTTCCAACACTGAAGAGGCAAAAGAGACTGTAAAATGTAACTCGACCTAAATGAACACCGGACTGCTTGGTGAGTGAGTTTGAATAATCTAAGGACTTTAGGAAAAAAGAAAAGACCTACAATGTGTCTCGGATAAATCCTCGATATATATCGAACCCACCAAGATATTCAGTTTATTTTTGCTTCAGAACGATGATTCTGTAAATGGCCGCAATAAGTTATAAGATTTTTCAAAACTCAGCACTGTACAGGGGTTGTATGTGATTTTTAATGAATGATCAATTTTTCTTTGACTAAACAAGCTATCGTCATGATTTTCACTTCACTTGGATACTTGTGTAAAAGATTGGGGGACCAAATATGTTTACATTTCAGCAAAACATTATCCCGCCAAAATTCCTTAATGCCACTTAACTCCAAGTGAAGGTTTTGAAAAAGCATCATCACCAATGGTTGTGTTCGAGTGAAACTTTTTCATTCTATTAAACTCTTACATTTAACAGTCTATAATTACCCCACAACATCCAACTTTGCCAGGAGTGTAATTAATGCCCAGGAGTAGTCGCTGTTAGTGGCACGGACGAACTTAAGACTGCTTTTTGCGTGGACAGCTATAGCTACTTATCCTGCTGCGACTGAATTACCTATCTGATGTACAAAGAGGTATCTGCTCTGAGTAATACATGCAAGCAAAGCCACGGCATACTGCTAGCTGTAAATAAATATGAAAAGTTCCACTGCCTTCTTGGCGTACAAGTGTACGTAAACAAAGACAGCTTCAACATCTACGTAGTACATTATCCTAATAGCAACAGAGCAGGAGAGTTCCTCCCAGACATACAATGAGGTTAGCGATGCTCCCAAAAAATAACTTGATAATATTTGGGGACTTTCATATTGACCTAAAAAATTATACAACCACTAATTAAGTTGTGGATTAGTAAAACTGCTATGTATTTAAAATTACACTAATCTTGTCTTCCCACACACATAACAAGCACATCAACAATCAATAGTTAAGCTGGATTACCATAGTATGTATCAGTTGACTTCTTTATAGAATAACACAGTACATGCCCACGTGTGTTTCTACAGATATACAGGATGTCCCTAAACTGCAGTATATATGCACACCACACCAATCTTAGCCTCAACTGAAGATGAAAACGTCAGTGGCAAAATGCTGTATGCCAACATCTTACATGAACAATGTGGCAATATCGTGCGGACAGTCACCTGTTATTACGACCACCCTCCCCCCACCCACGAACAAAACTCCTGGACGCTAGAAAGACTCTGGCACAGGACAAAACCAGAGAACAGTGCATGTATCGTCGCAGGGACAAGGTACCGTCGGTCGACAACCATTTAGCTTGGCTGGTGTGTAGCACGCCAGCGTACCAAATTATAATAATTACGTTATCTTACGTTCTCTTTTAGCAGAATCCTCTCTCTATACAAGGTCATCTAACATCACCACTAGCCATTCACACGACATATTTCAAAACGTACAAAGCAGATAAATATACTACGAAACACTTTATCTTACCATCAGACACACGGCAAGATCAGTTCCAAATAACTTTGAAGACGTACAACTTGTTAGACTTTCTCAACAGACGACACAGCTACGTCGAGAGAGAGAAAGGAAGAAGATTGAGTTGTCTACATCCTCCTTCTAGCAGGATTAGCTAGACGTTCCAACGTCTGTCAACTATAGTTTAGATGTACTGCGAGAGAGAAGAGATGAGAACCGCACGAGCATAGTACCACAACCAAGATGGCTGATGAACTGACTCGGTATTTGCAATATACAGTGCAAAGAAGAGACGAACACGAAAACTAGCGAGGTAAATTATATAACGTTATTTTTCCAAACAATAGTCTTACCTTTAATGTGATGTAAATAAATAAATAGTAAGCTAACTGTAGCAGTAGACATGTTATACTTTGTGTATCAACTAGGAGTGTAGTCACACACATGAACTGTGAGGGTCTGAGAACTGCATTTGCCTCAGGTTAATGACACAACTACATGCAATACTCTACATTTAACTCACCAACTATTTAAGGTCTATACTTAAAAACCATATTTCTCAAAGATGTTAGAAGGGTCCAAGATGGAGCATGTCACCGGGAATTGTAACCAAACGCTTGACGTGGCTGGTATCAATATGGCAGACAAATTGAAAAATTGAGGAAATATTAGTTGGAGGTGTGTAAACAGGGCTAAAATATAGTTTTCAAGTTAAAACATCAATTAAAGAACATAATACATTAATTTACCACAAAAAATACCAGTCCGATGTATACTTTTGAGATTGAAGCAGTATGGCGGCCGGCTAATTTGGTGGCTACCTCTCCCCCTCTTGGCTTCACTTCCCTCGCCATCATTCAGACCTTATGCTACCGCCGTGTTCTTTCTACACTCGGCTCCAAAGACATACATATACACTCTGCTCCAAGGGCATAAATATACAAAAATGAGAATGGTTACAAAATATCAGTTTTTTACAACCTGTAAAAACAAAGGGGCCAACAGTTTAGGATAAAGTGTTTATAAAGTGATTTCTAATACAAAAATGCTGCTATAAAAAAACATAGAATTATGCAGCGCACTTTCACACAAAATCTTCATAGCCTTTGTCAAGTTATAGAAAGTTTTATTCTCAAACTCCAGCACATTGCTTCTCATCAATTGTACAATTACTATGATGTGCTAACACCATGTTAGGCTCATTTCAAGCAGCATTAATGCCAGCTAATGAAGCAAGAGTTGGAGTTAACTATGAAGACTTTTCAAACATGTGTTTACAATCGAGTCACTTTCTGAACAGAATCAACCCACACAATGTTACGGTACTTTTCATGAAAGCTTCAAGCTTCCTATACTCTCAACATACACACTCGAGGTAAAGTAACGGACTCGACGTCTAATCAACATTACGAACAACATAAACTGATAATGTAAACTAGGAATTGGACACTGCCTTCGTTGCAGACCTGTCCTAGTATTAGACTACAGTGGTTTCTGGAAACAATGTAATAGAACGACGGCCAGAGCTGGGAATCAAACCTCCGATCCTCTTCAATACTAGTCCGTGTTAAGTGTTACACCACCCGACACAGTCGAGGCACTGTGGTTATATGCACTGCATGTACCAGACCTACATGATACACCGTTCCCCCCCCCCCCCCAGGAGAGAGAACAATGTCTGCAGTGGAGACAAAGTACAGTCGCACATCGAGTGGCTGCAGAGAACCGAGTGAGAGCAAGTTTGGACTGCTGCGAAGAACGGTACACTTGTCAACGACTATTACTGTAATTAGACAAATGTAATAATTGTACAGAAAACTGTGGAATACAGCGACACTTTCACCACTCTGGTAAGAACGGTCCTGTTAATTCCTCCGGCTCATCAAGTGTCATGCAGACTAAACCGGTTTTTCTTGTGTTTGTTATAATTTTGGGAACTGGCATTCAGATAAGAACAAAAGCTAACATCCTGAGATTAAGACTTCCCATTACAGACTACTAGCATAGAGGAAACAGGATTATTTGTTTATCTAGGATTACTAGAAAATAATTTATCTTCAATATTTTTTCCTTGCTAAGACTGCTGAGCTCAACTCTTGTAGCAGGACACGAACTTCCGTTACTTCGTACAAAACATTCAATACTGACTGTTTTCTTGGCCTGTCATTAATCATGACACCTCATTAGTATAATTGTGACTTTCTGGCTAACAAGCGTTGTATGTTGTAAATTATTTTTATAAAAGTTAATTAAATTCTTTAGTTTAATATATTAAGTTGTTCCTAAGAGATAACTGTGCCCAATAACTTGCAACAATAATTCTCTATCTATGTTTTATATTTACAAATCCAGCGCGTGAACACGCACACCCTGCTCGAACCTTGCTGTGGCAAGCCACATCATGTCTTATATACATCAATATTCGACAGGCAGTAGTTGGCAGACAACTGTGAAAATGTCACTCGACAAGGCTGATAACCTACCGGTACATGCCACGACAGCTTGTAAACTTACAATAAAGTACTAGCGACATGTGTGGTGTGCCTGGGAAGCCAGGTTCTTTAACAAGAAGCACTAGGTTCGGAGCCAGGACAGGAAGATGCATGGCTTGCTGCAGGGTAAATCACAAACACATCTTTAATAACACTAGTTTTTTTATTTTTTATATTGTTTCAAACAATTAGGTAATAGTAAATACTAAATATTTGTCTCATTTTTATTGTAAAGCTTTATGTTGCACTTGTCAAAACAAATTGTATTCCTCCAACTACTGCAATTGCAATATTAGTGCAAAAACAAGGATTCTAAACAGACATGAAAAGTGTAACAACACATTCAAAGGACAGAACAATGATACTTCCTATAAAAGGTAAACCAGTCACACATACAACTGTCTACACCTAAATACTGAAACGTGTGTATTTACAACGACGTGAAGGCGTGAGATGGCAGACATCAGCGACGGGACGTGACGCAACACAATGGGACTACACCTCGTACACTGAACGTCTTGGGCACCCTCGACGGGGCTAGCTACTGCTCGACAAGCATGACAAACAAGACACAGCCAACAATCCACACTTTTATCATAATATACTATTTAAAGCCATAAAATTTGTCTAGTCAACAAAAATGTTTGCATCACATTCGCTTCCTTTTATCAGCGCATACATACAAAGTCTTGTAACCTTAAGTACGGACATGCACAAACGAAATAACTTCATAAAGTATACTTTGTATAATTATTATATTTATATACGCAGAAGGTATGTACATTCCTAGGTATCTATATGTATATACATGTATCATCACGTGTTGAACAAATTAACACCAGAGACAAATGGGGAAGTGACAGGGAACACAGTAAGTTATTAAAAACTTGCAAATTGAATGATTAGTAAGAATAAATATCTACAATAATTACTTGATAAGACAATTCATTACATCTGACTGTATCTAGAAGACTAGTAGGAAGAACTTCCAACAAACATCTGAGCAAACAGAAAGACGACGTCATAACGAGACGCAGCACTCGCAAGGAACACGAGATGTGACGTCGCTGATCCAAACATAGATTGTACACAACAACATTAAACCTAACACTACCATCAGATCACTCACTACAGCAAAATGGCAGATCCAAAAATTATCACTAAAAATTAACACTTGCAATCAAAATATACGAACATACAACTTTTGAGAATTGATGTGCAACGACATACCAACAACTGTAACCATCCCCCATCAGTAGCCGTCCATCTCTCTGAGCAGGCATGCCTACCAACCTTCCAACGTAAACACATGATACTTTAGTCTCGTTAACTAATGTCACATTAAAATAAACCTCGTACATATTGACAAACTATTGATAATAAATCCTCTATAAAATCAAATCTTTAGCATTAGTGGGCACTATACGGTACAAACCCAACCAATCATACATACTGTACCTAGAAGCATAAAAATCCAACAAAAGTTTTAACAAAATGTCACCGTAGAATATAACGTAACCTACACATTAAGTCAATAAACACAACTGTACAGTAACAAGCCAAAACCATAGTTATCAAACACAATAACCACCGTAACAAAGTTACTATAAAATTACAACACACTTTTCTATGGCCACGAGGTTACGTCTGTGATTGCATCTTGTTGTCCACACTTCTGGTTACATATAATACAATGCTGCCAACTACGCAAGCCTGGCAGTGCGGCAACTAGGCGCCGTGCATAGCGCTGTTGTGAGCATGCGCACCAGTTACGTGTGCCTTTCATGCGGTGTGATTGACGTCTCTCCTCGACAAAAGATACAAGTATCACCGTACAACACAACAAGCTCCAGTAAAGTAATTAGTTATAAAATTGGTAACACAAACATATTACAGGCACGGAAAATCAATGACAAACATGTTTGGGTCTACTCAAAACTCAATGCCTTACATGACACATCAGGATGCCAACATATACAGCAGTTTGTAAGTACAAGCGTCAGCAGAATGAGCGGAATGCCTGACAACCTGGTGATACGTCTACTGTAGTTCAACGTGACACTTCATATGCTGCTCCAAACTAAAAATATTAAATAATACAGGTCTTTAACTGACAAGGCTACGCATGCTGTGCTAACCTGTCCCAGTCACCGTAACTGCGACGCTTGCGCTCAAGCCCATGTTGGCAACTTTGCTTACATTGCATATTCTTCTGTAATACTGGAAATGTAAATTATTTATATAACTAACAATATTATAGTCTCATATATTTAGTTACACAATGGCACTAGCATCTTGTTCAACGAAAAAATGTATGTAACTGTGTCAAGTTTGGTGTGCAAGTTCATTTTCGCAATTACAGCTACATAATAAGAAATAAATTACTCCAAAATTCTCTTGTTTCGTACACAGTCTCAAATGAATGTAAAGTAGGTATGTAATTCATGATTTCAAAAAATGATAACTCTTCCCATTAATAATGAAATATCAGACAAGCAGTACGCAAGCATCATTAGAATGCACATTCCAACACCTATCTTCCAGGAAAGATTATTTGTTAGCAAAGCTTGTCTATTACGTTTACGTACATGTTCAATTATTACTATTTGTTTGTACATGTGTCACATTGAAGACCACATCATAGCTTTGTGACTTTAAAAAGATTTTCTCTTTTAAAATTTTGTTACAGTTTTTCCTCAATAATCTCTACACAAAAAAAAAAAAAGACATGCACATCTTAGTTGATGTTCTCCCCCCCCCCCCAGCCCTTCTCTCTATGTGTGTATGTATGTATATATATATATATATATATATAAACACATTCTGTTTTGTTGTTTGCTTGGTAAGAATAGCTCACGTTATTACAGTGGAACCCCTTTGTTACAACACTCGAGGGGCCTGCTACAAACTGATGTAGAATGCAGGAAAGTGTAAGAGGTATCACTGTACACAGAAGCCTGCAGAAATGTGACACAGCACAGCTGCAACCTGACGTACAGCACATTGCTAATATCATCTCAACTCGCAGCAGACTACTGACTACACTCATACGCCCACTCCTCCGACAGTCATTGACATAACAAACTCAAATCAACAATCAATACAACAAACAAACCATTGCATCAAACTATTAATATTGTCAACGTAGTATTTAGCAGGCAGTTTGCAACAAGTTCAGCCTTCACTCTAGCTTTACTGAGAATGTTACATGCAATATATGAGACAGGGTCGTAGCGTCAACTGACAAGTAACGCTACAACACAGCATACTATACAAAACAAAAACAATTGAAACAACAAGAAGCCAACTTCACAAAGCTGCAGTGTGGGACCGTCACAGCAACGAACCATGCAGCACGCTCGTCCGTCAGTGACCGCAACTAAACTATCGTCTCGGCACAATGACCGAGAGGAGGGAACGTCTGGCAACATACTAAATCTTTGACCAGTGGTGCCAACACAATGTTGTGCACATATGTAACACTTTTGTTTCTGTAAATCAAGGCATAGTTAACATCAGTATAGTATCTGTTCCACCCAGATCCTAGGGAGATAATACTGAAGGTAAGAAGAGAGGAGATGAGGCGACATGCGAGGGCAAACTGCACCGTACGAACACGTCACGTGTTACATATAGTTTGTGTGTCGCTATCCTAGCTCTGACCTCGACTACTTAACACACTGCAATATTCACACATACGTCAGTTCAGCAGTCTGAGCTTAGCGTGCGTGAATGCGCTGGATACAGGACTACCAACATTGCCATCACAAACTACGACTATTACCACACACTCATATATTTACAAACATCAGGCTTCTCGTCATACTTGTACCAAACACACGTAGGTACGTAGACGTAACGTATAACTGAGTGTGGCTTCTACGCAGACTTTTGTGACAAGATACCTCTTCTGTACAATACAACACAAAGTACGAGCCGAGTCCTGCTAGTATCTGCACTGTACGCTTGACAGAGAACATAGTCTGTGCCTCTACGCTGTGCCTAGTACCACGCACATCTTTCTTACACAAGAACGTATGATCTACATGTCAAAAAAGTTGAATGCACATTCTAAGCTGCATTTACATCTATTGTGCATAATGTTTATAACATTACCAGCCTGCCACAAACAAAGTTACGAAAGGTATATAATGGAAACACAGACAATAGCCAGGCTTCAGCGACATGATGCAGCTCCATACTCAACTTCAACATACCGTAGCTTTGTGCGCACTGTCGCCACCTTCTACGTCACCCACAGTCCCAGCTACATACTAGCAATACTTTTACACCTGCAGAGTGAACAACTGTAGCCAAAAGTACGCTATAAAGGTTGCATACAATTTGGTCGTATTTATCATCGAGGGAAATACGGGTTTTATGCTCTCCTTAAAACCAATTTTATGACTAAATTTGGACATTGATAGCCAGTCACAACATGCACGAGCACAGATGTGAGATTACAGAAGATATAGCTACTCACTCCAGAACACAGCCGTAATAACAATACACCAATCAGCCATTCAAACAACCGGCTCATTACATTTTAAATCAACAAAATTTGAAATATTTAGTAGCTCCATAATTTTTTATTTTCATCAAATTTTGTTGGCACTTAGGAATTAGGCTACATAGAGAGCACAAAACCTTTCTTGAGAATATTAGGGAATATATTTATTTATACATTATTGAATACAATGGTCAGGGATGGAAACTGTGCAGTAAAGTCAGTTTTCGTATAGTTTTACCTTTGTGTTTTATCTAAGAAGACAAATGTTTGGACCAATGTAGTAAGTACAAATACCTATCAATGCCCAATGAAGCATATCTGAGGGCTGTTTAAGTGCTCTTATGCTTAATAATGGAAGCACTGAAGTCTTGAGCACAATGATTCAATAAACAACAAAGGATTGGGCATCATAGTACAGAGTATTGGCTCGTTGTACAACGACTTTAATGGATTTGAATAAATGTTAAGATGGTGATTTTGTTCTTTTTTATATTTGTTGCAGATGCAGTCAGTTTCTTCGTATTCTTGAGTCAGTTTAGTGGATGGAAGTTGATGCAGCGCTAATTTGGAACTAGAAAGAAGCATGGGGAAGTGTAGCTTTCGCCCAGATTGGCTTAAGAAGACTGATAAAAATGGTTATTGTGTTTCGAAATGGGGACGCAAAGCAAGTGCAGCAGAAATGTTTTCCTTGGTGTGTCCAAAGACTCACAGTATCACATGGGGTTTGAAGCACTTAAATCAGAAGAACAAAGAACAGTGTAGACTTCAACTTTCAGCGTCGCAGCTTCACTTGACTGCGACACGTCCTAGTACTACTGCCAGGTGTAACAAACTATTCACTTATATGATGTAAGGGAAAGTGCTTCAAGAGCAGAACTGATTTGGGTTTTGAAAGCTATTTCTGCAGATGTTTCATTTGCAGCATCATGAGAAAACATCAGTGAAATTGTTGAAGCCATGTTTCCTTCTTCTGTTCCAAACGATTTCTCTCTCTCTCGGACCAAAGCTCGATACTTAACAACAGATGCCCTTGCTCCATATTTAAAAAAAAAATGCTAGAAGATACGGACGGGGAGTATTTTACTTTATGTTGTGATGAGACTACAAATGATGCGTCCACAAAATAATTACAAATTGCAGTCAAGTATTGGTCAAAACAAAAAGAGAGAATAGCTACACTGCATCTGCAGACATTTTACTTGGGGAAAGCAACAGCCAGTGACATTTATTTGAAATTAAATGAAGCATTGGATGGTGGTCAGCTCCCTCATGCCAATTTGTTAACGCTCAGTAATGATGGCCCCAATGTAAATAAGCCTGTTACTAGGCTAGTGAACGATTCTCTCGTTCTTACATAAAGGAAAGTGATGGTTGACACACGCACTCGTAACACACATACTGTACACGATGCTTTCCGTAGTGGTGCGTTGGAGTTTGGAGATTATGCTTCTAACCTCATCTTTCTTGCACATGATTTTTTTGATGGCTGGCCTGCTCGTAGAGAGAATTGTGCATAACTTCAGACGGATGTGAATGTACCTCGTCACCACTTCATCAAACATGTTTGATCAAGATGGTTATCCTTGGAGAGTGCAGGGGAAAGACTTCCTGAGCAGTGGCCTTCTGTCATCAAGTATTTCATGGATTACATTCCTAAATATAAGATTCAGTTAATGAAGTCATTCAAATACTAAAGTATTGTGCGGCTCTTGAAAGACAACACTATGAAGGTTGAAGTAATGTCTGTCTGTAGAAGTGCTGGTTTATTTACTAGGGCCTACTTTTACTGGGACATTTCAAAATGAAGAGCCTTTGGTTCACATCATGTACGATGAACTTAGAACAGTAATGGACTGTGCTTGCAAAACATCTGCTCCACTTTCTGTAGAAGCTTCCCATTTTGAGCATTATTTGCCACTGAAAGAAATATGCTGTGGCGATGGTGTACATGAAGAACTGAATAAAATGAGTGAGGAGAGGGAGATATTTTTGATGCAAACTAGAAAGCATTTTACTGCGTCACTCGTCTTTGTTGTCCAAGCCTCTACTTAGGCATCTACAGTGTTTGTCTCCATCAAACCGTGTCGCAGAGGCAAGTGGCAAGAACACTTCCATTCGTTGTTGCCGCAGATATACTTGCAGACGAGCGGAAATTGTTGGCGCTGGAGGAAGGTGAACCTGGAAGCCAGAAAAGTCGCATACTTGTGTACTGGAATCAGTTCTTTAAGAGGAAAAATAATTCTGTCGATGTGAAATTCCCCACAGTGACCAAAGTAGTAAAAGCTGCTTTGTCACTTTGACATGGAAGTGCAGATGTTGAAAAAGGTTCTTCACAGTCGCTTGTGATAAAGCTAATATGTCAGAAAGAGTTCTGGATGCTCATCTGCAGGTGAAAGGTGCGCTCCATCAAGTATATGATAAGGTCCATCTAGTAAACATAACTAAAGAGTTCCTGAATTTGTCATGTACTGCACATGTTCGGTACAAACAACACTGTGAAGATCAGCGGGAAATAATGGAGCAGAAACAGAAAGTTAAAGAGGAAGAATAACACAGAATAGCGGTAGAGAGAGAACTTCAGCAACAGTTGGAAACAGAAAAAGTAAACATTGCAGAAGAAGAGGCAACACTGAAGAAGTAGAGATGTGAAGAGCAAGAGAAGAGAAGAGAAGCGTTGCTGACAGATGCACTCAAGGAGCGGGACATGTGGCTGCTAGTGTGGCCCAAGCTATGCTGGAAAGTGTAACAAAAGTAAGGCAGGAGACAAGGCAAAAGAAAAAACATGTGAGAAAGTACAGATGTCTCTAGAGAAAAGAAAATCAACTCTCATTACAAGTTTTTTAAACAAAAAACCAAAAGCAGACAAATAAAAATATTATACCTTGTGTATTGGTACGGATTTATTAAATTACAGTAGCCTATTATGTTACATTAAGAAACTGAGAGGAAATATTTCCTCATTTAATAATTTTGGATATAAGTGAAGAATTTTCCATATGGCATTAGAGCAATTTTAATAAGTTTAAGTAAAATGTGTGTAGTTACGTTATGTATTGTTAACAGTGATTTTACCAACTGAAGTGCAATATTACAAAAAAATTAAAAAGATTACTTGTATAGTAAGTTAAGAATGTGAACTTCATTGCAGTGTAACTGGACAGATGTTATCAAATTAGTGTGTGCTGTGGTGACATAATTATTCTGTATGGTCAGCAGGGTTTGTAACCAGTGCAATTAATTTCCATATATTCAGTATGCTTTCATTTAATGTACATTGTTATATAACAGACATAGCTTTGAACAAGTTGTTTTGATTACGTTGTAACGTTGTGACCTGATACGTTTAGAAGAAGTGTTTGTAACAATCCAGTTTGTGAACTTTATGACTATGTAAACGGTATTATAAATTGTATTTTTATGAATAAAATTTTTAAAGTGTTTAACGGTGTGAGTTGGCTGGCTATGGGGATGGTGAAGGCCAGAAATTTGTAAATTTCTTCTGCGTCTTTGGTGCATGGTTAAGTTTAAATAAGTTTGTACTTAGTCCCCCCCCCCCCCTTGTTCCAGTCAGTAAAGTCAGTAATTTGAACTAGCCAGTTAGTTCCCATCCCTGAATGGTGCAATGCAATGTGGCTTTTCAAATACCTGGCCCTTGTAACTGCCCGTCGTAACAAGCAAGGAAAGTCACTCTTTGTCTCATCTTACACCTAAAAATACAAGACTTTCAAGCAAAAGCTGTTCATACGAAATTTTTAAGGAAAAAACCTAAACAAAATATTTTTGTGCTGCAGACAGCTTGTACATCAGAAAAAACCTACAAAATTTTATCAAAAAAAAAATTGTGCAGCAACCTAGACTTGCATCAATAGCAGGAGCAGAAGAACGCGCTTTACGAGATCGAGAGCTGTGCTTCTCTCAACAGAACAGCCTATCAAAAAACACTTCTAGTTAAACAAACACCATAGTACGAAAAGATCGGGAAATTGCGACAGTAGAAACGTCAGAGCATTAAACGTGGAAACAAAAGTTTTCTGGGTTTAACCGGACACCAGCTTACAGAAACATAGTACGTTTAAGTTAACCTCTGTAATACTGATCACGTGATCGGATATACTTAGGCGCTGCATGCTCCGTAGATTTACAAGCGTACACAAACTCTAGGGTAGAATGTTGGCAGCTCTGCAGAAGTGGTATAATTCAGTCGCAGATCTGGCAACCCTGTATTACTAGAGCAAGTTGACCCAGTGCAGGATATTCTCTAATCTTTTTACTGGTACAATATACTACGTAGCTTATATGATGTATTATGTACATATACTCGACACATAACCACTGCTTCTTGCATTAATAGAGTGTTTACTACGTACAAACATATTTAAAATATTAAAAATGTAGCTATATGTTTGGAAGAGCTAAATAATTATATAATAAATAGTCACCCCAACTCTTATCTACTACTTCACATTCTCCCGAGATTTTTTATCAAGCTCCTCCCGACTTCTAGACAAAAATAAACTACATTCAGACTTCTTTGTTAATTACAAAAGTACAAGGTTTATATTTTTCAATCACAGATGGGATGTACAAATGGACATGAATTATAAAATGCTTGTACTATCAAAAGATACGCACATGTTTCAGCTATGTTTCAACATAATCACCACGCTGATAGAGAGACTTGGGCCGAAGCAACAGCTTTCTTAAAGAAAGTTGAGACGTATTTATATATATATATTGAACCTCGTCTGTTTAAACATAGTAGTCATGGTATACGTACGAGGCGCATCAAATGTTCTGATCACACTTTGGTGTCTTCAAGGGCTGCCCATGAAACAATAGCAAGTGAATCGTAACTCTACATGTTGTTTAACCACTCCCGCCAACCACGTTCAGTGGCCATAACTATTTGGAGAGGGTATTGGAAGTTGGCGCACCTGTGCGAGTATCTCAATGTGATTGTGTTGAAAAGTAGCTGCAAGATGTACGTCTAGTTTGACAGCCAAAGTATTTCATAATTCATTCACGTATTTTACAGTCTACAGAAGGTCAACAAAAATAACCTTGTACAACAAATATTCTTTTGATTACATTTTACGTCTGCTGGTGGCTATCTCGTGAACAAGTAGACATGAGTAGATCTGGCCACGACATCATGTTGAATGTTAGATATTTCAGACAGCGATGGCTCTGCTCACAAGAAATTCTTTAACAGTTTAAGAATAATTTAAAACCTATAAAAAAAACATGATTGTTTTACATATTATGACCATGTTTCGTTACTGCTGATTTCACTGATTCAGTAATCTCCATTACTTCAGCAGCAGTTCCGAAACTACCAGTTGTTTTCGCGGGCTTTCGTGTAAGCACCCTGTGCGAGGCTAGGCGACTACTGAGATTACTGGAGCTGCAGAGGTTGTGTAGTGTCAGTAAGATAAGTGATGGCGGGAGTTTTAAATATTAGTGTAGAGCTCATGAATGTTACGAAGGTTAGGTGATATAATTACAGGTTATTTGTGACTGTGGAACATGCACAACAATCTAACTTAAGTAATACAAGATCAATATATAACTGTATGTATGTGTATATAAGTATATATACTTATTAGTAGAAGAGGTTAGAACGACCAAGCACTCGTAAACTACCTGCGTTTTAGGTATAACACGATTTAATACATTGTGTTTCAAGCCAAATTGGTTCTCTCATATCAACTGATTAATTTGTTGTTCATATTTACAACCTCTTTATTACTGTATTGCCGATCGTTCCGAAACTATTCTCACCGAGACAAACCACGATTTCCACCAACACTAAAACTGTCCCGATATTGCTGGCAGTAAGCTCAAGTTATCTCAGCGATTTCAGCAGTAACGGAACGCTGCCTATGTATACAACACTGAATGTACTATATTTCAAAAGCCACCTAAATAGACATCTTCTGCAATGTTAGCCTACTTCCCTGGAGAACAACCGAACATTACACCCGGTGCAACTATACCTTCCTGCAACTGGGCTGTCGAAGTCGCAGAAGGTTCCGAAAAACTGATAACGTCAACAAAAATTCTCTCTCTTGTAAGCAATTTCATGGAAAAATAAACTTTCCGCGTGCACAATAATTCTTCACCTATACGACTTAAACCATTACAATAAACAAGGCATGGCGTAAATTAAGACACGTTTTAGCTCCTCTCGCACTCGACTGGCAACTTGCTTCAACCAACGTAATAGAAGTACAGAAAGAGACATACATTCAACAGCCATGTTTCATCATGTTTACGAGGTTACACGACTAAACAGAATAAACTCAACGAACTTGGAACCTGAAATGTACATATTCAATTGTCATCACACCTACACTCAAGATTCGTGACTTTGCAACCATCATATTGCATCTTACTAAACACATTGCTGCTGCGTATGTAGGAAAGTCGATACAAATATTTTATACCTTAAAATTAATTTAATTTAATGAGAGTAAAATGTCAGTCCAAAGAGTAGCCATATTTGTTACACAAACCGTTACTTCAAGCAGACAATAGGAGAGAAGCAGTGAAGATATGTCGTTCGAAACTACTTTAAACTAGAAGAAACTGCAATCTGAACATGTTCGCAGTTCGTGTAATCGCTCCATACATCTGAACACATTCAAGTGAAGTAATTTCTGTAACCAGAGTTACCGCAGACTAAGACGTGCAGTAATGAATGACTACGAACCATAGCTTGTCTTACATTCGAAGTATACAAGTCTTCGTGTTGTCACTGGCCAGTCACACGACACGTGTAAGCAAACCAACGCGTCACATTCTTGTTAGAAAGATGTCAGTGTGTACTAGGCATTACCTAGCCCTCACTATTGCTGAACAATGAACTCTTTCTACAATAAGCTAACGTAACAAGCCTGTAACCAACTTGCCTCATGTTACTATACAGGTATAACCAATGAAACAATGCGACCAAGCTCGGCAAACTACAGTGGAATATCGTCTCACCAGAGAACACAAGTAGTGTTTCAACCCAAACGGAGGCTAATTTAGTCAGGAGTACAGAAGTTACTTTGAAACAAGAGTCGCCAGTGATCTACAGAGGAATCATAGTCAACGTAATCGTACCAGCATGCTCCATTACCATGTCAACACGATGACCAGCATGCTTCTGCCGTTGTGCACAGCCGCGTGCAAACTCGACACAGTTTCAACAACAAAAATAAACCACGTACACCTCTTATGCTGCCAATACGTCTCGTGTATTACAGCTGCGGTATGAAGCAGCCAAGAAAGGCAGGGAAACTGTGTTTCCAGCTGCACATATATCACGTACTCGTGTAACCTGCACGCAATGTGCCACACATCGGCAAACAAACATTGTGGTCCGGCGGGCTCGCTTCCCGTCACAGAGCAACAAAACGATGCCGTGAACAGCTGACGATGATTCGACCACCTCCAGACCAGAATGTACAACCAGAAACAGTAGCCGAACACAACTGTTCGTTCACATCCTCGACTAACCTACTTCGCTTTACCCAATTAAACTTGGGTACCGGCTCGACAGCCAACAAACATGGAAGGATATGGTTTTGCATGCGTAAACTCCACTGCTATGTTATCTCGTGATTCTAAAATTAAGAGAACTAACGTAGTCTGACGACACACCTGGTGACAGGTAGTAAGTGGGCGTACAAAGATGGGGTTCACGCACACCGACTCATACCTCTCAAGTGAACGGACAGCGAGCAGAGGAAGGTGGAGACAAGCGACGGCAGCTCAGAACTCGGCAAACTCCTTGGCGCACTTCTCCGTCGACGAGATGCGCAGCGCTTCCTCCTCGTAGTCGTCAAAGTTGCTAGTGTCTCCCGGTCCCTTGCAGCGCGGAATGAACGGAGCTTCTATCTTCTTCTGGAAGACTGCTATCCAGTCTGTCGATGCGAACCACTTGTGCCCCTTTATATCGTTCACGCCATTCTTGAGGTTCCCATACCGCTTGGTCAGGTCGACTTGCAGCAGGTTGCGGAGCAAATCTTTGAGGTCGGAACCAAAGTGAGAGGGGAAGCGTACCTTTCCAGACACTATCTTCTCGTAGATCTGTATGGGTTGATCTGCAAAGAACGGAGGATAACCTGCGGCCATCTCATAAACTAGTACACCGAGGGCCCACCAGTCTACGGCCTTGTTGTAGCCTTTACTAAGAATGATCTCAGGGGCGAGATATTCTGGGGTACCACATAGCGTCCACGTACGGCCCTTGACGCGCTTAGCAAAGCCAAAGTCGGTGACCTTGAGGTATCCTTGCGAGTCGATGAGCAAGTTCTCCGGCTTGAGGTCACGATATATAAGGTCGAGGTAATGCAGATACTCAAAGGCAAGCACTATCTGTGCTGCATAGAAGCGGGAGTGTGGTTCGCTGAAACGACCAACCTTGCGCAGATGAGAGAACATCTCCCCACCCGGTACATACTCTAGCACCATGTACAGGTTAGAATTGTCCTTGAAGTGATACTTGAGACTGACCAGGAAGGGGAAACTGATAGCTTGCAGAATTCTCTTCTCGTTCAGTGTGTGCTCCACCTGTTTTAACTTAACCACCTTTTGTTTATCCAGGATTTTCATGGCGTAATATTCCTTCGTTGGTTTGTGCTGCACTATCATGACGCGGCCGAAAGAGCCCGTACCCAAAGTCTTAATTCGTTCGAAATCATCGAGGGACGCCGTGTTCGTAGGGTTTTTCTTCCATTTCTCCTCGAAGTCTTCTTTCGCTTGGTCGAGGAATTCCTTGACACTCTCGACTGGATCGCCCTTCTTGTTGGCCGTTGCGGCATTGCCCATGGTCCTGACGTTTAAAACCTCCAGGGCTCCCGGTGGCTTGCGCGGATATTCTCTTGGCACGGAACTATCAGAACCCAAAGGTTCTGCTCGTATTTTAAGTGGGAGGCGGATATCGTTGAGACGTTCACAAGCTGCCTCTCCGATTCCGTTAACACATACACTCAAACGCCAACGCCATTGTTACGGTTGCCACACAATTACACTCGTTGGCGACACTAACGATTATCAACAAACAAAAATAAATTATAATTTCTCAAATACCACTCTACTATAAAATGGCTTCCATCAACTCATCCGTAAACCAAATTCCAAAGTTTAGTTAACGTTAACACCAACAGAGAGCGTCACACTGAAAATTTACGGAATGCTTGTAAAAAGTGCTGCTACCTGTTTTTCATCCACAAAAAAACTATATACATAGATATATATATTTAAAAAAGTGGCAAAAAAATAAGTAGAACGATTAATTTTTTTTCCAATTTATAATTTAAGTCAAAAGTCCCTTGCACATGATCAATATTTGCATCAATTTTCTATCAACTTCTTGAATATCTTGTGACGACATGTTGACGTCATAACCAACTGCAATCACGGTCGCAGAAAAACAAGTCTTGGACACTCGCCTATCTCTTAACCACCCACTACCTTGTTGCATGGCTATGGTTCGTCAAGTTACCGAGATTGTTGTATTTTTTGGCGCTGTAATCCGGGCGGTCCTACACAAACTCCGTCCACTTTTTTCTATCGTTAAATTTATAATGTATAAAGATTACTGGAGACTTTTCTTAAATTTGTAAGCGAAGGAAGTATTTGATAAAAAAAATATGTTTTGATAAATTGTTTATCTTAGTGGGAGGGAAGTGGGCGGAGTTTGAGCCGATCCACGGGGGTAGCATAAGGTTTGAATGTTGGTGAGGGTAGGGCAGCCAAGAGGGGGGGGGGGGTAGCCACCAAAATTGCCAGCCGCCATACTGATTTAACCTCAAAAGTTCACATCAGACTAGTATTTTTTACGGTAAACTAATGTATTATGCTATTTAATTGATGTTTTAGGTTGAAAACTCTATATTTTAGCCCTGGTTACTTACCTCCTAACTAAAATTTCTTCAATTTTTTTAATTAGGCGGCCATATTGGTACCAACCACATTAAGCGTTTGTTTGGTTACAATAGGGAAAATTCCTATTTTTTTATTATATTTTTATTCAAAAGTGCGTCTAATTTAATGAACAACGGTACCATACTTTCTTTCATTGCGTCTGTGTAACTCCAGAAAAACTTAAATAAAATGAGTAGTCTGGTTTGCGCGGCAAAAACGTGAACGGCCATGTTGAATTCTCAGTGACGTCACGATACTGTACATTTAAATGTACATAACACACAAACGACAGCAACATACGTTCAAGTCGTAAAATTGTGTTAAATAAGATAGTTTATGCGGTAAAATCGAGTATAGCTTGAACTCCGAAGGGTATAAATGTGGATAATAGTTCGTTTCGCAGCAATAAAAATCAATTTACTCGGAATAAAATCTTAACTTTAGCGCCGTCTGATAAATCAAGGCGGACTGCATGGTTTAAGCTTTAAGAAGAGACCTAATAGTCTGCTATTAACGGCAAAAATACAGTATACGTATGTAATGCTGTATTATGTACAACATAACACAGTTAGCAGGAAATAAATAAGTTCTTTTAAGTTAAAAATTGCAGTCAATAGCGTGCAATTTGTGACGGAATCTCTACAGCTGTAGTGATTTGGCTGTTCCACTGACTGTGGCAACGTCATTAGCCAATAGGCGAGTTCAAACACCCGTGATTGGCCGATAATTCGAGGGGTAGGCGGGGTCTTGCGAAACTTGCCCCGAGATGGCAGCACAGTTCTCAATGCCGTTCACGACAAACGTAAACATTACTGAGAGAAAAAATGTTACTTGTAATAAAATAATTGATCTGCCATGTTATTTTACCGATTCGTGCACCTAGAATGTCGATCATAGTCTGTGGCAGGCTTGGTTCAACGCATTTCAAACATAAGCTCCATAGGTTCACTTTTTGTACGCATGTGAACTTCGTTCGTCTGACCTTTCAAACCTAAACTTATGATAATATATCGGATCTGAAGCATTAAACTGAATTTGTAGTAAGTTATTATCTCACTAGAATTTAAATTAAATTTACACAAACTCAAACCTATAACTAAAACGTCTCAGAGTGTGAGTGAGAGCTAGGCCTACTAATACATTGCTATCTTCGCTCGTTTAAAATCAACTCAAGTGAAATAAATATTCGTTGTTGGCTACCAAATCCACAACCACGCAGCCTAAACAACGGACGAATTCCCAGAATTAACTTTTACGTAACCGGGTTCGCTAAATTTTATTAGTTTAGTAAGTCGTTGAAAAATTCCAATACACACAATAGAGCCTGACGTGCGGTGGCTAACCAAAACAAGTAAGATTACATCATAAATTTGTTAGCAAATAAGAACGTGTTTTCAATGTTTGTGGAGGCGTTTGAAAAAATGGCATTTTTAAAGCTGAATAATTCGAAAATTACAATGTTCACGGAGCTATTGCTTTGCCTGGCTGGATTTAGTGCCGAAATAATTCGGAAAAATGAGATAAACATTAAAAAATTTTTCCAGGAATTTTCCCTATTCCCGGCGACATGCTCCATCTGGATCCTTCTAACATCTTTGAGCCGATCGCCCTAACTGCAGCGCCAATAACGTATAGCATTATCGTGAACTTAGTAAACTGCATTCAAAAGACAAAGGGGTCAAGTTTCCAGGTGAGTGTCCAGGGGGCCGATTAAATCTTACCACTTTCGTTTTGCACCGACGCAGCGCAACACAAGGAAATCTACTCTGCACCTGCATCTCGAATCGTAGTTGGAAATAAAAATACTCGAAAACGCAAGATGCAAGGGGCGGAGTCTATTTTGGCTCGGCACAACTGCCTCCCCTCTACACAAGCCGATCAGAAAATTTGTAACATCATTCTCACTGCGACTTGAACGGCAAAAGCTGTCTGCACACCCACGCGCTTACATGCAGATATAGCTTCCATGTAGCAGTGAATATTTCTCGCGCTAAAAGTAATGTTTTGGTTAAATGTTTCGTAACCTCAAATTTTGTGGCCTTCTCGTGATTAAACAAGGATGTAAGAAGAATAGGTTCATATCAAATTATGAAGGAAAATTGTTACAAAGTTTTCATTACAAGTGCCACTGGGCGGAAGCCCATTTGCGAGTGAAATTATTATTATTATTATTGTATATGTCGTAGTTGTGTTTTGAAGTGTGAAAGTAAATTTCCATAATGTCGTTGTTCTTTCAGTGTAGTGGATGCGTGTGTTAATTTTTGTATTCGTGAATAATTAAGTGATTATTTATGGAGAGCGGCATTTTTGCAAAACAATTGGAACACATCAGAGTGTTTTTCGTCTGTAACCAGCTTTTACATACTTTATGTTGCTAACGGAAAATAAAGTGCCTAAAGTGAAAGGCGTGTGATGCGATTAGAGCAAAAATTATGTATACATTTCATATTTGTACTGATATTAATTTGAGTAGCCTAGTTTTGAAATTCATGTAAGATATTTTAACTTCTGTGGCATGGTATTTGTGAGTGTAGGCCTACTGCCTAATGGGCTATTCATGTGGCATTCGTCTTTCAGTGAGTCGTAAATCGTGATACGTTGATTATTTCTAGATAATTAATTGCTAATGTGTAGGCCTAGTGAATACGAGTGGCGTTCGTACAACTATACTACAATCAATTTAATTAGGTCTAGATTATTGTAAGTTCAATATTCACCGAGATAGGGTATGATATGTGTAGACAGCAATTCTCACGAAAGACTTAAAACTAAAATGATAGTCCTCCTGTTTTATGAAATAAAGAGAATCCCAACAGCATCACTCTTAAATATAAAGTACATACAGGCCGTGCTACATTCGCACGTCTCTTGGTCCTTCGTGTCCTCTTGTCCCATCGTCTCTTGACATCATCAAGGGACACCCAGAAATGTGATGCCACAATAGAGCTGTCTCATCCTGCAGATTCAGAAAAGCGACACCAGAGTGCAGTTAATTTTATGGAGTTTTCGTATTTTCGATCGCCCTTTATTTTGTTATGTACCTATTATGTGGATTCGGAGACTGACAATAATTATACAGATTGATTAATAAAAAAGTATTAGAGGTGTTTTTTAAAAGTGTTTTAAAAAATTCGTCAATTAGTCACGT
This sequence comes from Medauroidea extradentata, assembly GCA_003012365.1. Lineage (NCBI taxonomy): Eukaryota > Metazoa > Arthropoda > Insecta > Phasmatodea > Phasmatidae > Medauroidea > Medauroidea extradentata. The sequence goes on from PNEQ01051830.1 coordinate 26,259, forward strand.
TCGGGAAACTTATTGGCATTTATTTTGTTTTAAATATTTTTTTTTTTTTGTTTAAATAATGCTCTTTAGACATTCCACATTCTCTACTGACATTATGAATACGAATGTTCATGTTTACGAGCTAATTTTGGCGGAGTTTAAAGTTTTGGTAATTCTTCTCCTTCTTTAACTTGCCGAAGGACATAGGACCTAGGGACAAATTTATAAATATTGGCCATATACATGGGACAAGACGAGACAAGGGACAAAGAGACAGCAAGGGACACAAGGGAAAATGTCACGTGATCATTTGAGCCAATTGGCGAGCAGTGTCCAATGGACACAGCATGGGACAACTTGATTGTAGCACGGCGAGGTATATGTGATGTTGAAACCATCCATCCCAGCAAGGAAAATAAAGAGTGACGAAGGTCGTTCCGCAACTCCCTTTCTCCGAGCCCGCCGTGCGCATCAAACCACCATTACGGAACGGGCCGTGCGCTCGTACAGCCACGGCATATGGGAACGCACCCGGCCACGTTAGCACACGAGGTAGCGGCATCCAGTGGCTGCCCCCGCGATGCCAGGTGCCACCAGCGTGTGCGTCGGTCCCATAGAACTGCCAGCAAATGGTAGGAATATGCCCCCTTGACGAGAAGCGACGTAATTTAACGTCAAAGTTGAACACTGTGTAAAAGCCCTCCCGTGCTTTTCCCGTCATGGGGAGTTATGCCATTTAACAGGCAATAATATAGAAAGGCCAAGGGTAAGTGTGTTTCATGTGTACTGTACTCTTTTAACTTTGCTGGCCCGGAGGTGTACCGTTCAACCCTGCAACTCGTCGCCCAGGGGCATTACTTAAATTATCTTTTTCACTCGTGTAGTGAATTTTCACGTAACAGCATCGCCCACCGGTCGGGGTTAGGGCCGGATCCGCTATTTGCGCCACCAGTGTTGTATGATTGGGGCATGGTGCTTTACCAATAAATACATTTTTCCAGTTACAGGTGCGTATTTATTACTTGCCGCTTCACGGCCATAAGGGCACGGGACCCTTCAACCCGCCTTCCAGTACTAGACCTATAGTGTGTATGTGTGTAATTTTCTACTTTAGTGCTACGGGCGTGGGGAACGCCATAAGATTCCCCTGCGTAAGTAACACAGCGACGTAGAGTGGGGGGTGTTCTGCAATGCCATGGCCGTCGGCCACGTGGCCCTGAAACCTAGAGTCTCTGCTCTCATGAGTTCCCTTTCTCTCTTAACGGGCTGGCGCACCGGGCAAACAACACTTAATCACGACCCCGCTCACGTCAAATTGTCGCCCAACTTGTGTGGCGTTAACAACCATGCACCATCGCAGTTGCAGTTACTGTAAAATTCGCGCGCGGAGACCACATGGTCGCCATTGTCGGAAGCAGAGGGAGAGAGTATGCGAGGGCGGCCATCTTGTGGCAGCAACCAGCCATACGTCCCCCACACCCCCGCTCGATCCAAGGGGTGGCAGCGCGTGCACCAAGGACAGCATCACCACCCTAGGCCACCTGCTGCCGGAGCTACCTCCCCCTACAGCGCCGCACGCGGGGAGTCTGCCGCGCCAAGGTTGGTGACATGACCAGCTGATCGTCCGCACCGCGCATGCTACCGTGCTCCCACAACATGTCAAACCACGGCGCGTATGGAGCTACCTGCCATGTGTGCGACCAGTGCTACGAGACTCTGCCTGAACGTCCGGCCCACCACAGATGCTTCGTGAAGGCGCTATTACCGAACATCTTCTGTGACAACCGCGACTTTCCGCTGCAGGCGACGTCCGATGATGTACCTGCACGGACGGGTACGCAGTGTGGGCCAAGACGGGAAGCTGCCAACTGGAATACACCGTGTGCAACCGCGTGTGCGTGCGCAGCACAGCAAAACAAACTTTAAACAGGAAGCAAATTTCAGTGACATTTTAAAGCGTAAAGTATGTGACAGCCTAGTCTGTCTGCACCCAGGACAGTGCACCGTACCGTGCGTGACGTGTTCCGCGCTATACCACGAGGGATGTTTGTCGGCCGCGGAAGTGGTGAAGGCAATCACGGGACCTTTCAAGTGCAACATGCAACGAGACGAGCGCAGGAGCCACAACGGCACGTTCACCTATTGACGGCGCAAAACACCGAGTCTCCACACTGTTCGTGACGGGAGGCGGCAACGTGCCTAATACACCAGTACGTGAGTGCAGACGACCGCGATGCCGCGTAGAGGTGGGAACTACGTTGCCGTGTAAGTACTGTGAGTAAAGACGCGCAAATGGAATGCTTCGTGGTCGAAGGGAAGCAGACGGTAGTCGGCACGGGCTTCCTGTATTTGGCTTTATCGCGTGCTACACAACAACCTCCGTCGGAGACACAGAACTGGCAGAACCACCCCACTGAGGTCAGCAACCTAGGTCACAGTACTATCCCACGAACAACTGTCGCAGTCATTCAGAACATGTCCATACCACCAATGTTTATGTGCGCATGGTGCACTCCAGTGACACCGCAGGTGACGGAGACGGCCGGGACGCGCTCGCCGGCCATGTCGACGCCACACCAGTTCCAGACGCTGCCAACTTTCGCGGGATTAACGAGCGAGGACCCGGAGGCGTTCCTCGAGGACTGTGAAAGCCGCCTACACCGGTACGGCGTTAGCGACGAAGAATGGCCGCAAGTCATCGGGAAGCAGCTGACGGGCCATGCCAGCAGGTGGTGATCGAGTATGATGCGATATGGGATGCCGTGGAACGAATTCCGGGCACTGTTCCTGTCACAATACGGGGAAGCGTTTATGTCACTACAAGCCCAAAGCCGACTCGCACTGGAGCCACAGGGGAACGAGCCACTGTGAGCGTTTGCGTCGCGCAGTACCACCTACTGCGTAAGTATCAACCACACCTTAGTGCGTGACAAGTGCTTACTACCATCGCCGAAACCGCGCGCCCAGAGTTCCGTGCTTTGCTAGTGCCACTACTGACGTACGAGCCAGAAGAGTTCATAAAGGCCACCGCACTGTTCGCGAGAGCGACGCTCCAGCTGCCGGCAACACTGTGTGGGAGCGGTGGCGCTGACCGGCCCACGACAGCTGCACAACTAGCAGCACCAAGGACAGTGGCGACAAGCGGAGAGCGACATCGCGAACGGAACACAAGGTATGAGAGTGATTATTCCAAGGGTGACGTGCATGACAACAAGAAACAGCGATGCTCGCTAGACTATTCCAAACCACCCCCATTCCCATGTCAGTTCTGCCCGGGCGACCAGTTGCACTGGCATAAAGACTGTCCTAGAGCGCCGGCGAGGCCGAGGCAAGGGGACAAGAATACCAGGTCCCAGTCGGGAAACGGACAGTAGGGGTCACGGGACCTGACGTCACCGTGTACCCCAGCGTCAATGTAAACAACCAGACACCACAACACGTTCTACTCCAGCAAATCCATAGTCGACACCATCCATCAATAAAAATTTTAGTAAGCATAAATAACCTCCGCTGTTATGCTCTAGTAGACACAGCGGCCTCACACAGTTTCATTCGGCCAGAATTTGTTAATACTAAAACCATGATGAAATTCAATCAGCGAGTTCAGCAAGCTGCCGAGGGCGCGAAGTGCCAAGCGATAGGCCAAGCCACCATTGTTGTACACATCAGGGACAATGAGACCATAACAACTGCCTTGGTATCACCGGAGCTGAGGGAGAACGCCATCTTGGGCCTGCCTTGGGTTACCGAACAGAACACAGTGGTAGAGCCCGCGGCGAGACGCATACTTTTCGGCACTGCTGAACGCAGAACCGCATACAGTACAGAGGCAAAAACAAGGGAACCGGCAGCCACAGTTAGGCTCGAGGATATATCAAAAGAAGTACCCCCAGCGTACAAAGAAGCATTTCAACGGCTTTTAGATGAGAGGAGCGAAGTGTTCGTGGCTAATGATATCCTGAGACGTACTGCGGTGACAGAACACCGAATCGCCCTCACCACAAACAAACCTATTTACACGCCCCCTAGGGGCTACTTGCCACATCAGGCCAAAGTCATCAAAGAACGCGCGAAAGTTTTCTCCTCCCTAAACCTGCGGAGCGGTTACTGGCAAGTTCCGGTACGGCAGGACGACCGGGAGAAAACCGCATTCACGGCCCCAGATGGCAGCCAATACCAATTTTGCGCAATGCCATTCGGCCTGAAAGGAGCACCCGCGATGTTCCAAACGATAATGGTGCAGGTACTGAGCGGACTGGCCGGCGAGTTCACATTAGCCTACCTCGACGACGTGCTAATATGGTAGAATACCTGGCAAGAACATATAATCCACCTATCGCTCGTCCTAGAACGCCTGGCCATCAATGGGCTGACATGCGTAGTACCCAAATGCCATATATGAAAGGCAAACATTGAATTCCTAGGCCACATGGTCAGCGAGAAGGGGATTGAACCCAACGCCGAACACCTGCACTTGGTCGAGGAGTGCCAACCACCAGGCACGCACAAACAACTGTGCAAGTTTTTCGGCCTGATAAACTGGCTACATGAGCACATACAGGGGTTCGCGACCATAACAGCACCGTTGACAGCTCTCCTCTCCCCGCAGAGAAGATACAGTTGGACCGCGGATGCGGACAAAGCATTCCGAGACCTTAAGACAGCGTTCACGAGGTGCGAGACCCTAGCCCACTACGATTGTCAGCACCCACTGTACCTCCAGACGGACGCAAGTCAAGAAGTGGTCGGTGCGGTGCTGTACCAGTACGGCGACAAGGGAGCACGACGTGTAATAGACTTCTCGAGCGCTAAATTTGGCCCCACGAAAAGACAGTACCACGTAAACGAGCAAAAGTGCCTATCAGTCGTATGGGCGATGAAACGTTACAGAGCTTACTTGGAATACCAGAGATTCATTATGCGCACCGACAACAGGTGTCTCGTGTGGCTGCAGTCCATGCGCGAAGCGCGCAGTCAACTTGTGCGGTGGTCAATGGCGCTGCAAGGCTATGATTTCGAGGTCGAACATGTAGCGGAGAACGACAACCAACTGGCCGACACATTGTCGCGGGCGCTGCGCACTGACATTATCGTGCGCGACATGACGGACTGGGACGATATCCTGCCACCCGAGCCGCAGTCAGCTGACGCCCAGCTATATCAGCTGATAGCAAACCGCAAGAGGCCAATGTCAACAACCTTTGCGAGGTGGTTGTAGCACCGAAGCGAGACTGTCCCACATGTCAGAACAAGCTCCAGGAATGCGCGTACGAGTTGGTACACCAATGGCGTGTAGTCAACGAACGGGTAGAGATGCGCCCCCCCCTTCGGGAGGGACCGTGGAGACTGATTGTGCCGAGGGTGAACGCAGGAACGTGCTACGTCACGCCCACGACGGACACTTCGCCGGATATCCGTGCGCATGCCAGACCGCCCGCAATGTAAGCCGCCTGTTCTACTAGCCAGGGGTGACCTGGGCGGTGCAACGGTATGTCAGAAGCTGCGAGACATGCAACAAGTACAAGTCGCGAAGAACCGACGGCGAGCAACAGCAGCAGCCACGTCTACCGGAACGTCCCTTTGAAACTGTCGCCATAGACATCATGGGCCCATAGCCCCGTTCCACGGAACGGCAAGTGCTTCATTTTAGTGGTGACAGATATGTTTTCGAGGTGGACGGAAGCCTACGCTGTTCCCAGCACACGTGTTAAGAACCTAGTGCGAACGCTTGACACGGAGTTTTATGCAGGATGGGGCTACCCGAAGGTCCTGCTTACAGACAACGGGTCACAATTCACTGGGGAAAAATGGACAGACGCATGTGGGAAGTGGGGCATCTACCACCACAACACACCAGTGTACCACCCGAGAGCCAACCCCACGGAGCATCGGAATCAAGATCTGAAGACGCAGCTCCGACTCCGTGTGGGGAAAAGGCACGAGACCTGGGCAGAACACCTGCTCGCAGCCCTGTTCACACTTAGGTGCCGGGTGAACGTGGCCACCGGACAATCACCAGCAGCGGCACATCTGGGGTGCAATCTCAGACTCCCAGGCGAGTATCAGTGCGCCGCCGTCAGCGAGGAGAAACCTGGAAGCCCTGAAGTAAAGACGGAGAGGCGACAGGAGCGACACGCGGCGATGAGGGCTAACCAATAGCGCTACGCGCAACAGTGGCTCAAGACCATGAGACCCCCTCCCCCCGAACAGCTCCAGCCTGGACAGCGGGTGTACGTCCGAGCGCACCCCCTCTTGGCAGGAAAAAAGAACTATTGCGCAGGCTTCGCCGCCAAGTAGAGCGGACCGCACCAGGTTGTACGAGCGTGCGGCAGGACCACCTACCTCGTTAGGCGCCACAACGGCCGAGTAAACAAAGTACATAGAGATGCTCTGCGAGCTGCTTATGGCGGTGGAGGTGGAACGCCCCACGGCACAACACCCCCCAGGACAGACCCGCCAGACAGGGCGCCACCTAACACCCCGCGTGCAGGAGACGGCCCCCCTTCTGGGTGCGTAAGGTGCCTCTTCGCGAGCCGGACACCGCCGACTATGGCAGCAGAAGACAGACGGCGCGGAGGGGCAGCCGACACTAGTGACGGGAAGTGGACGCGCTCACCTGAACAACGTAACAGCACAAGAGTTCCGGCGAGGCTCTACGAGTCCACCGATGGAGTCGTACGCGTCTCGGCGCCTGACGTCGAGACGCCACCTGCCGACGCAGACCAACTCCGCTCCCGAGGCTCCATGCACGGGGCGGAGGTGACAGGACCGCCTGTAGAAGACAGGGCGCGACGAGGGACCGGCGACGCTTACGTCCAGCTGCCGCTGGCCGGAGACGACAGCCAGGCACCCTCCGGCCTTCCGCAGGAGATAACACGGTACGACACGGAGGTCGACCCGACACCAGCGCCGCACGAGGGGGGGGACAGGGCACACTCGTCGCACCTCCCCACCACGGCCGTCCAGGACCCAGCTCCGCGGCCACCTCTGCAGCCCAACCCGGGTGACCTGGACCCTGGGGACCACCTACAGGGCGAGGAAGGCCTACTGCCTTCCTGCCGGTCGAGACGTACGGGCCGCGGAGTGCACACCATTTGCACCTCCTGCCATGACGATTCGGCCACCAAGACGAAGACAACGGCACTCCGCAGTCGTCAGCCACCCCAGCCAGGCAGGTACTTCCTCCGCACGCAGCCAGCCGGCCCCCGGGTCCCTCCTGCTGCAGGTAAGACGGCGGCGGCATTGTGATTCACAGACGGGCTCCCAGGAGGGTCCATTTGACGCGGGTCGTTCCGCAACTCCCTTTCTCCGAGCCCGCCGTGCGCATCAAACCACCATTACGGAACGGGCCGTGCGCTCGTACAGCCACTGCATATGGGAACGCACCCGGCCACGTTAGCACACGAGGTAGCGGCGTCCAGACGCCGCCCCGCGACGCCGGTTGCCACCAGCGTGTGCGTCGGTCCCATAGAACTGCCAGCAAATGGTAGGAATATGCCCCCTTGACGAGAAGCGACGTAATTTAACATCAAATTTGAACATTGTGTAAAAGCCCTCCCGTGCTTTTCCCGTCAAGGGGAGTTATGCCATTTTACAGGCAATAATATAGAAAGGCCAGGGGTAAGTGTGTATCATGTGTACTGTGCCCCCTCTCAACTTTTTCGTATTTAACCTTTATACCAGTAAAACACCCCTGCGTCTCGCAACAACTTGGACTCGCCCACGCAGCCAACTTGCCGCCCAAATATCTACACACGTTCTCCCCCAAACAGTTTCATGTTTTATTTGTTCTGTAATTGCCAGTGTCGTGTTATAATTATTTCTATTCAAATAACGTCCAAATACAGTGTCTACGTTTTTAAATGTTGTATGGTTCAAAATTTCACGTAACTATAAATTACATAAACTCTCCATAAACTATCCCGTTATACAAATTTGGGACTCTAACCCTCAAGCTGTGCTATTATAAATGTTTTGGGCCTTTGCCCCTGTTTAATTTAGTGATTTTGTGTTTTTCGGCGAGTGCTTCCCGTGCTTTGGCGGCACAACGTCATGCACTTGGGAAGGACTCGCCAGTTGACATTACGCGGCGGACCGGGACAGTTGACTTGTTAGTCACTCCTGGCCCTTCACAACATTGCATAGTCAGTAGTGTACCAATAGTCATTATTTTCGTCTGGAACATTTTCTTTAAACTTTGCTGGCCCGGAGGTGTACCGTTCACCCCTGCAACTCGTCGCCCAGGGGCATTACTTAAATTATCTTTTTCACTCGTGTAGTGAATTTTCACGTAACAGCATCGCCCACCGGTCGGGCTTAGGGCCGGATCCGCTATTTGCGCCACCAGTGGTGTATGATTGGGGCATGGTGCTTTACCAATAAATATGTTTTTCCAGTTACAGGTGCGTATTTATTACTTGCACTTCACGGCCATAAGTGCACGGGACCCTTCAACCCGCCTTCCCGTACTAGACCTATAGTGTGTGTATGTGTGTAATTTTCTACTTTAGTGCTATGGGCGTGGGGAACGCAATAAGATTCCCCTGCGTAAGTAACATAGCGACGTAGAGTAGGGAGTGTTCTGCAACGCCACGGCCGTCCGCCACGTGGCCCTGAGACCTAGAGTCTCTGCTCTCATGAGCGCCCGTTCTCTTTTAACGGGCTGGCGCACCGGGCAAACAACACTTAATCACGACCCGCACTCACGTCAAGATGTAGTGTCACTGTTCCAAGCAATTAGCCAAACAGGTACTTGCAAAACATGTTCGCCATTTATTTACATTATCATTTGCATAAATGTTTTAAGCAAAGTTTTTAAGGGTACAAATAACCTCATCAACAAACTACCTCTAATTTCTCGTCGTGTGCCACGAAAAAAGGCAATCAAAATATATTCCATGGAAAGGATAATAAATCGTTGCCCATTTTTAATTGCTTGTTTAGAAAAAACATTTCAGTTTCGTACTTCTACTGTACTTCATAACTATTAAAAGCTGAAATGTGTACACGAAAAAGTAAATAATTAAAGTTCATAGAACACTGGATACAGATAAAGATATCCAACTTTTATGTTAATTCACTTTCACACACCCGAAAATTGTCCAATGTGCATGCACGAAGGGCGCAGATATACTTGCACCAAGCCATTTGCTAGTCGCAGATTTTCAGGCACTTTGCGTCATCACGTGACCACTTGCACCTGCGTATTTGTATATTTAATACCAAAGCAAAGCAGCGCAGGTGCAAATTTTGCGCTGCACCTCTCTAAAAAAGTGATATTTAATCACCCCCCAGACATGTTCTTCTACAGCCGTGACTGCGAACAGTTCAAATATTCGGGTTGTAAAACTACAACCAAATGAAAGATGAACAAAAATATAGGTCATTCGGGATAAAGTGAGCACTAAAAATTTAACCTTTGAAATCTATAACTAGCCACAGCTCAAAAAACATCATTTTGAATTCCAGACACTCTAACCACTACACATACAAAACCATACATGAAAAGGGTTATATAGAAGCAAAGTAAAGTTTTACTTTCTTTTGAAATATTTTTTTTATTGTTATCATTTCAAGTTTGTGGAAAAAGTTGGGAACCATTTCTTACAATAAACACGCATCACTGGAATTAAAATATAAAGGTTTTATAGCCATTGGAGTGTTTTCAACATCATGTACACAATTTTGTGCTGTGATGACACATTGTCCTTGTTATATTTCATGCAGTTGTCGCATGGAGAACACTGCACTTTGATGCTGCAGCATGATTTGTCTGTTATTAAAGGTGGTACAGGGCCTGGTACAGAAAATAGCACAGACTATGTTACCAAACCTGCTATGAAAACTGCCTGGCCAGGTGGAAAAAAAACTAAGATGTCTGCCATACCAGCCAGTATAGCAGCTAATATGGCAGACCTTGTACAAGCTAGTATGGAATATGACATCGTGTATTATGGCATTTACTGCTCGTATGGTTGGCAGAGAAATTATGCAATATAGGTCCGTATATTTCCCTATTTAAATACAACCATATTGAAACAAAACAACCGAAAGCGAAATACTTGTATTTCATATAAGTAATAAACTTTTTCAACCAAGCAGTATAGATTCCTACTGACTTCACAAATTATCATCTTACATGTGAAAACATCAAATGATTTGTCCAGAGAGATTAGACATCCCATTGTTAGTCCTCTAAAGTAACGCCGCTCCATAAAAAAGGTAATATAATGGATGTAGGTAACTATAGACCTATCTCAATTCTACCTGCATTTTCTAAAATTCTGGAAAAGATTATTTACAACCAACTACTTAATTACTTGCAAACGAACAAAATCATATCGAAAAACCAATTTGGATTCCAACCAAAAAAATCAACTGAGCAAGCTCTGTACCATTTTGTGAATACTGCCTTAAATGAACTAGACAACAAAAAATCTGTTGCAGGAATTT
>PNEQ01051831.1:0-36689 GCA_003012365.1 Medauroidea extradentata
GTGTGAGGGTGAGAGAGAGAGAGTGAGTGTGAGGGTGAGAGAGAGGGTGAGAGAGTGAGAGAGAGAGTGAGAGAGAGCACACACGAACACACACACACACACACTTTGACCAATTCTAAGAGGATACAAATGAGGGCATATGCAATCAATAACATTATTCAATGACTGTTTACAAAATTTATTACATTGCAACATATCGAACTAAATTTTCATTAATAACTTAAAAACTAGTGGTTTTCGGACATATGTTTATATTAACTTTTTTTCTTATTTTAGTGTAAGGAACCTTCCCCCAAAGTTTGTAAAAGTATTTCAGGGTGTTACTGACTGGCTAATACATGCGCGCGCGCGCTCCACACACACACACACACACACACACACACACACACACACACTCACGCACACACACACACACACACACAGAGACACAGAGACACACACACAGACACACACAGATATTCACGTACAGACCCATACAACGTATACATGTCCCGTGTTTACTTACACGAAAATAGATTAATATATAAAACATAAAAATTTTACACACCGTGCGTTGGCAGTTGTGGTAATGTTCCAAATATAAGTTGCAGTAATCGAACAAGTGGTTTTTAAAATGCTGCCTTTTATGACGACACGAGTAGAAGAATATTAAATTAAGTGCAAACAACTAGTTTATAAAACAATTTATTCGAGGAAATATGTAAATGAAGTTTTAAGCTCAGCTCCACAACTTGCATAGTGATAAACGTAAAGGAAATAATGCGGGACTCACTCTGGTTTATAATCAGAGTAGTCGCAGACGTGTCTGCAATAAAATCACATTCACATATTTGTCGTCGTAACATGCGATTAATGTTTTTTTTTGTGATAGCCGGGCCATTTGTAATAAGCACCACAGCACCATAATCCAATTGATATCATTCACGCACACATGTTCAAAACTTAGCATGAATCAGTTCATAAAAAACAAGTCTCGTTAATCTGACCGGCTTTCACAACTATACTTCATTATTTTGTCTTAAGTTTCATTAAGTAAATTTTCTCAACGAGCAGGCTGAAGTGTACAATTGAAAATTTGTCACATAAGAAGTAGTAAATTGCTAACTAGATTGAATGAAAAATTACTGTATTTATTAAGAAATAACTTTGGTGGACGTTAATGTATTATTTTTCATATGTTAAAATTACTATTTGTCTTGCTTTGCTTTTAAATTCATTTTTTAACACATACTTCTCTATATGTTATACATATGGGTTTATTTTTTACATTGATGTTTTAAAACTTCAGTTACTGAGACATTGCCTCCCGCAGTGTGACAGTGTTAACAAAATGTTTACGGCGACATTTTCGAAAAATTTGTAAGACACCAACCTGATTGGTAAAACAGAAACATTAGCATTCGTTTGACTTTACACTATACTTTACAAAAAAACTATGAACAGTGTAAGAGCTCGGTAGAAATAAATAGTTCTACGTGAACAATGTGCACCATGTGTGTGTGGGTGTGGGGGGGGGGGATAGGGGGTTATAGCCATTCCCCTTGACCCTCGTGACTGTAGTTTTGAAGAAAATTATTTAAGAACTAAACATATTTTTACCAGTACAATATTCCATATTTCGTCACGGAAACTGCTAAAATAGCTCTATTTTGAACCTTGAAATCATAATATTCCCGTACCTCCCCCCCCCCTACTCCCAAACTGACTAGAGTTGTGGTTAGTGGTCATTATATTATTCCATTAATTCAATGATTATTCTCAGGTTATAACACCCTTCCCTCTTGCCTATTCACAAATCCTGGCTACTCCCCTGCTGCACACACAAAGGGCGGTATTATTCTTGAAGCCCGTGCCAGTGTCGCCAGTGTCGTTTCCCATATGTATTGCATCCAGCCAGTGTGAAAGTACTTGTCTTCGCTGTGATAGCTGCGGACGAGTGTATTTGTTTCTCGGCCGGCGCGGCGGAAGCAGTTTGTTGCTCGAGGGAACCCAATCACAGTCCCCGGTGGTTGGGGGCAGCAGATGGCCCTGGAGGAAGCCCGGGACTGAATGTCGGCTAGTAGGAGGTGAGGGACGCCCCCTCGTCTAGGCGAGGGTTGTATAGTGGTGACGCACCCCGCCGTCAGTCTGGCGCCGCGACGCTCCTGCGTTTGTCGGCTCGGCTTCATCAGAGGGCCGTCCTTCACTCTCTATGTGAACCTATCGTTATAGTCTGTTCACGGTGAAGATAGAACATTTCAAGTCGCTACTACACTTTTATTATCACAGAATTCTTATATGTCTGAAGTCTGCAGTCAGAAAACCGCCATCTCTGTTGTATAAGACTGGTTCAATCTAACGGAACCTAGTGAGGTGGCATGTGATACGTTGTATTATGATGCGGGAGGACCCTAGTTCGATCCCCGGCTCCAGCAATTCTGATTTCGGGTTTCCCGAAATCGTTCAAGATACGTGCTGGACTAGTTCCGTAACATTGGCAACGGCCGATTCCTCTCATAGTACCTGTCATGTAGTGTAAATTTGTGTTTAACCATCTGTAATGACATAGCTGTTGACGAGACGTAATGCCCATTGAAATTTTTTTAAGTTACTCTTACGAACACATGACGCCAAGAATTGACAGCTTATCAAAACATGCATCGCACAAACAGCACCAAGTTTTGACGTAATATCTTGACTAAACTCAGTGGAGTAATAACCAAAAGTAGCAGATGTTCCTAGATTCGTCCATAAATGGGGGGGGGGGATACCATCTCTTCGACGCGACTGCGCAGAGTAACAAACAAAATATATCGACGAAGAATGTCCCGGATCATCTTGTATCAGTTATAGAATAGGAGACTTCGAAGAAGCGACCTGAGTCAACAGATTATGTAAATATAAATAACTAGATGTATGTCGGTAACGTACATACCTTGCCTTGTAGTAATGTTAAACTGTGCCCAAATAACATACGCTAAACAAATAAATATGTATTTCCACTACTTGTTGACATAAACATAATAGTGCACAATTTTCGCTGCCAAAAATTAACGCTTCAAGCAACAATCAAAAATATGTATTGGTGGTTAACGCGTGTTGTAAAGGCTTTAAAAATTGCTAATTTTTATTTTTAACGGGCTATTAATTTAAATTTTAGTGTTGCTAGTGCTAATGGTTTTATCAAATAATTTCGGCTTGGTATAACTACAGGAATACTTTTTATGTTTTTCACAAAATTACCCCTTACTTCATTTTCAAAACCAGCCTCTACATAGCTTCATATTCGCAGTGATTAGTCGTTGAAATTGTAGGGAAACTAAGGTTTTCGAAATACGTTATTCGTATATATTATACAGAATAAAATTATACAATTTAATTAAATTTTCTCTGGAATATTGTCCAGCCTCGCCACCTGACACCGTTCCTCGGTGCTTTCCAACTGCGCTATCTCGCTCGGTATTAAATTATTGTTCTCGGCAAGTTCTCTGCCAATGGTTTAGTAAATTAGAGTGCCCGAGTTTGCGAGTCCGAGAGAGAAGTATGCGAATACGCCCCTAAGATGATAGGCATCTTGCATTACGTAAAGGTTTTGCTGGCTCGTCTAAACAAACTTTCTGGGCGAATTATATACACGTCATTCGTGCGCTCAATGGCCAAGAACACGGACGTAGAAAAATACCGTGAATGTAGTTCACAAATGAAATAGGAGGAATTTAATATGTTAATCTTAATCAATTCACGATAATGTTAGCGAACTCAGGCGTAAACATCTAGAGCAATATAAAGCATACACTATGTCAGTGACGTTAAAAATTATAATTGCCATCTGGGGAAAAGAAAGTTTAAAAAAATACCAAGGCACTGTAAAGGGCCTATATTACCACGATGTGTATATTATACGAAGGCCAAATTTTAGCAGTTTCCTTTCTATAAAAGGCAAACAAACTTTTCTTTAAACCACTGCTCACCACAACATCCACAACATCTCTTCTTTTCTGAGAGATGCTTTCCACGCGGAAAGTTCTCTTGTAGGAGTGTTTTCTCAGCTTCTCCTGAGGAAGTATCACGACACTTAGTAATTTTTCGTATAATTTTTTTTTATTCCATAAACTCCGTAAAAGGTTAACTTAAGGGAATACGAAAGGAATTTGAGATGGCCTTATTTCGAGGAAAATTTTTCTATAATAAGCACCGGAATGTATATCCAGTACTATTGGCATTGTGTCACCACAGTCGTTATGATATATAGGGAATTATAGTATTTATCATGTATGCCTTATATTTTGACAGAAATATATTCAGCTCGGTTTAAATCTCCAAACACTATAACTGCCAGGTACATTTCTCAATGGCAAAGTTACACGAGACAGAATGTAGGAGATTTTTGTTGTCCCTGCAATAGTTAATCTCAGTGTAAATCAAGCGTGTTGCACGTTAAATTCCTTCGGATGATTTTATTATCATATTGGTCAGTATCTTAAAGTTTCCGGAGTACCTGTTAGAAACAATTTTTAAGGGATGGTTTCTTCAACATGGAACTGTCTTCGTTTATGGCCTGGGCACGATTATTTTTAAGCAGTGAAAACTGTTGCACTGCTTTTAAAAATAAAACATTTCAGCAGTGCGCATCACACCTTCGAAGCGTCGTAGTTTCTTTTCTCCAATGAACCTTTTCTTGAAAACCTCATCCCGTGTCGCTGTGCGCCGGCGTGCCCGTTATTAACGAGCCGTGACAATTATATCATCCAGCAAAACATCGAGCCGCGGTGTACGCTGCACAGATGCCAGTCGTGTTTTTGTTCCTCCCCCATTCCACCCTTCCCCGCCGAGCCGCTCCCCCTCCGCCCTCAGTCAAAGTCGGCCGCTGCCATTGGCGCGCGAGAAGGGGAGGGGAAAGGTGCGCGGCGGAGGTTCGGCACGTCTACGTCGCCAGCTCCAGTCGGCTCGAGTTCGTATCGCCGTGCGGGTGTGTGACGTCGGGGTATCGAGTGTAGCCCGCCACGGCGGACAAGAGGCCGCTGTGAGCAATGTTCTAGAACGCGACGAAGGTCTACGTGGCAGGTCTAGCGAGGGCGACAGTAACGGAAGAAGTCTGGCATCCCAAGTGGCGTGGGGGACGGTCGTCATGGGGGTGCTGCGCTGGAGGGAGAGGACTTCGGCGGAGCAGCCCGCCGAGTGCAGGAAACTCGAGACGCAGGTAAAACTGCTGCCAACATCTGCGCTTTGTTTCCTCCGTACGCCCTGTTCACACCTACCATTCGTCGAGCCGAATTGTTTTTCGAGTGGAGGAACCCGCACACAATCAATTCCCACTGGCCTGTCTCAGATCCTAATACGAACCTGAGAAAACTGAAACCCGGAGCGTGCCGTGGCAAAGTTGCCGCACCTGGGCGCGCAGCTGTTACCGTTAACCGTCACCTTTGTCGGTTGTGTGCCGCGTCCCGTGTTTGTCATTCACAGCTGTGTCGGTGCGTGTACGCTCGACGTGCGATTACGCACCTCTTCAATGAACAGGCTCGTATCGTTACAGCGGCGTGATGGGTCGTTGACTGGTCGCCCGTGCCGCGTTTATGCCATTCTCGTTGTCGAGATTCCAAGGTTACCCCTTGTCCCGACTTCATCATTCACGACGCGAACGTTTTGTGGAGTCTCTTTGAGTAGACCTAGCCTACATACACGCTTTTCTTTGCTAAGTATTTTCTAAATAGTTGTACTTTTTAGGAGCTAAATATGCATGTAAATAAATCATGTGTCATTCTTCGTAGTAATACACCTTTGCTAGTTTTATATATTTCTTTCCGTACATGAAAACATAAATAATGATTTTTTTTTTTAGTTTACTTTGGGCACTTAAAAAGTTTTATGGTGTCAAAATAATAAGATAATAATTACATTGTTGTTAAAAATGGTTTTGCAATATGTCAGGTATGCATGTTGCTTTCTCCTGCTAATAAAAAGCATTGTACCTTTGCTACATTGATATAGAATTGTGTAATTAGTCTAGTTATAATTATTGAGGGTACTACATAATGCGAGTGCTTAATGGATTTTGCTAGTGGACCTAGTATATCAGGTTTTTTTCTCCGTATTTTACTTTGTACATTTTCCCATGTCTTCGTCTTCACGAAATCTTTCTTCATCCTACTTAAAGGTTTTTGACATCACGTTCTAAACCACGCTTACAGAAAATAGGCAAGGAAAGTTTAAAAATCGGTTGAACAAGTACGCAATGTAATATTTAAATATAAATTGAAGTTTCCGATATAGGTACGTCACTGCATTTTTGTACGCTGTGTGGTTTCAGAAAGGTCAGCCAGTCAAGGTGAAGTGTTGGAGGATTCCAAGGCCATGTCTGGAATCCAGCCTGTTGTTAGTGTTAGCAAATATTCCACGAGCAATCAGCTGAATTAGTTTGCATAAGATGAACAACTTGTTCTCTTTATTGTCGGGCTTATGGACCAAAAGTTTCCTATCAGACTGATCGAGGCGTGTAGCAGCTAAAACGCTCTCCTTACATTCGAGAGGACCCAGCTCTTGTATCAAGAACTTGTGAGATTTACATGTGTACACCATATCTGGACCAGATTTGGCCAATGTCGGATATATTTTTTTATTTGGGTTAGCTATATTATATGTGATTAGCAATAAAGTGACCACTTTTGATGGCCATGATGTCTAGAATATTAGTTAATAAATATACTATAATATATTTTGACTTCAGATGTTAACTGTAGGGTTACGTGTACAATCCACAAGTATTGGTGGTTGCTTTGTTTACATTAAAAATTGGTCGAAAACTATATATTTTAAAGGAAAGAAGTAGCCTAATGAGGTTTTCAGAAGTGCTTAATTTATCCTGGCCAGCCAATAGATTCGGTTTTCCGAAAATTTTCCGTGCTAATACTGGTTGGAAAGGTTTCTTTACACAGGCTCTGGCAGATTCTCTTCCCATACTACGCCTGCATTTACAAAGGGCCGTAAAACTGATCGGAGGCACCCATGTGTACGGGATCGTTTACAATCATATTAGTAGTTATGCGCGATGTATCACAACCATGCCGACCTGCGTGCATAACAGCGACTTTGCAGGCGCACGTATGTTCTGTCACTGTATTGTTTGGTATAAACCTTAAACGGGGTAGTAAAGCAGTACGCGCAGTTCTCTTGTGGAACAGTGTAAAGTTCCTGTTTATTTTACTGTTTACATCTGTTTCGTTATCTGAAGTATTAACTCATTCCACTTGAGATATACGGCCAGGAAATATGTGCAGATATGTATACACACTCGTTAATTTTTAAAACAGGATACTATTATTTCTTGTATTGCAGTTACGTGGTCTACTTCGATGATACTAAACTGTTATCGCAGGTTTTTAAACAACGCAAACGAATGTTTACGTTTGAAGTCATGCCGCGGAACTTAGTCGTGAATGTAGCGATAATACGGTATAGGCTGTTCACTATAAACTGAACACTCAGCAGAACTTGTAGTTAATTAAAAATATGTTATATTGGGCCAATAGATGTTAACTTTTGAGTGAGTAGAAACTTCTACACTGGATTTTTAGTTACAGAGAAGTTTTCATATTAATTATAGTAAAGATGGCTGCAAAGCGGCTAAAGAAAACTTTGTGCAGTGCTCACTTTATCGTGAACGGCCTATAGCAGCAATGGTGGACGTGTTGTCCAAGTTAGGACGTAGAATTGCGGAGCCCTAGAGGCGACACAATACGCCAATTATGTCTCACCCTGGCCTCTAAGCGCAAGTCAAGACATCGAGGTACATTCGAAACCAAACTTTTATAAAAATAAGCAAGGAAAGTCTCAGAATCGTTTAAATAAGTACGCAATGTAATATTTAAGGTATAAGTCTCCGCATTTTTGTTCGCTATATGGGCTCTGGGATTTCAGAACATAACGTGAATTAGAAAAATCATTTCGGAAACCCTAAATTGGCTAAAACCAGCTTTTTCAACCTGGTATATCTGAAAAATTACTCACGCGATTCGTATGAAACTCTCTTAGAAATATGCAACGGACTTTGCTTAAAACTATCCAACAATAAAGAGATGGGGTCTCCACTGAAAGTGTCAGTCAGGCGAGTGATCTACGATACCACAGCACGCCGTTTGTGTCTTGCGGTAGAGGCGATACCGCACCAGATGAGCCGATCAACATCGCCCTTGGCGTAGTGCCTCACTCACACTAGCACACGACCAGTAGGCGGGTGCCTTAAGAGTGTGTGGTAGATAAATATACGCTGGAAACGTCAATTGATTTCATTACTTTTTACGAAGCCAACATGGATCAAATACTCAATGACAATCGTAGATAATGGTATTTGCCAACTTTATGAGTAATTATTTAACCAGAATTACTTATTCGTTACGCGTGATCTCTTGCGCCGCAGTTAAATACACGAGATTCCGGCGTCAGAGATTGTGCCTCAGAAGTTCGTAACACTGGTAACTGTTTTGTTTAAAACGTTGGCCAAAACTATTGTTTAGGATTTCTATTGTTTAACTGTCGCAAATTGGCTTCAAGAAACCTACAGTTAAAGATTAATGTTGTTAGCGTTGAATTATGTACCACGCCGTCTTAAAATATACGCTCACGGTCAAGCGTGAAAATATGACGTGCAACTGCAGTTCCTTATCTCCTATTCGCAGCACGAAAATAAATATTTTTCCGGAATTTCAGGTTGTATACGCACAGACAGGCCAGGCCACGTGGCACCTGGCCTTGGTAAACGGCCCACTTGACCACGCAGCGAGGTGGTACGTCTGCTCACTGCGCACGTCTTCCTTTCAACCGTGTAGTTTTCTTGTCGCTAACCAAGACCTTCGTGTCTAATCTGGACGTGTTTGCTGCTTCATTCAGGTCGAGGTTCCCTAAACTCTGACCAGTGCCACTTCATACACTTTACGGACAAGAATCTCATTTTCCATTTGTGGTGGACACAACGTTTCCGCGTTGGGCATGTTTGTTCTAAATGTGCATGCAGCCGATTATATTATATTGTTGTTGCCCGGAATTAAATGCAAAATTGCGCAGGTTGTTGGACATCTGGCTTTTTAGTGTTTGCGTTTCTCTAATCCAATCGGTGAGTTTATTTTGTTGATTCACTGTGTAGTTTTTGACAGATTCCTGATGGAGTTCCAACAAATGCAGGAATACCTAGTAAATTTCCGCCGGAGGAATATTTTTTGCGACTTAAATATTCCATATCTAGGTCAGAATTTTTCCCTTTCGTGTAAATATAGTTTTTTTTTCTCCTCTTCAAATGTATGGATATTTAAGACTAATTTTTTTCAGTGTAGGCCTATATTTGCATCTCGCATTTAAGTATTATGGAAGCTGTCACTTAAAATGTATGTTGTTGATTTTATCGCCACACAAGAAAGTCCAGAAGTATTTCTGAAGCAGCAGTTTGGTAGTTAATAGTTACCGTGAATTCGCCTGGTTAATGAACGCTTCTTGGGGAGGGGGGGGGGGTTGTATAGTCATGGTAAAGCACCCAAGGATATGCACTGCGCTGGAATTCATGACTGGAAAGGAGAGGAAACTTTCAGATCATAAACACTTCAACCCTTCTAATTCGACCAGTTCATAAGGTATGACATCTCGCTACACACAATATTATCACATATGATCAGTTTCTCGCTGTGTGGTACGAATAAACCGCAAGTTGGTCCAGACACAGCCCCGCATCGTTCCTTCCGACAATCGAACGTTGCCGGTCAGTGTTATCCGAAGAAGTGGGCGAGGAGCGGGCGGCACGCACTAAAATTGTCCTAAGCCAGTTGCGCGTTAACTACACATTAGACGTTCATTTTTACTGAATATATTCTAGGTTAAAAAAGGTTTTTTTTTTTTTTACTTTAGTTAACGTATTTGTAATATTTTTTGAAACCACAATTCATAAAAAATCACTTGTTTCACAAGGCTAACTATTTTAGATTTGAATAAAGTAGTAGGTAAAGGTTTTTTGGACCACAGTTTTCGCGGGAACGGGGAAGGCGATAAGTCAAACATAACACGTCCCTTCAAACACCTCATCGCCTCTAGGCGGACTAAACCAACGTGCAGTGTTTTACAATGGGACTGGCCCTGTTTTTTCTATTTTCTGAAAATTTTGTAGTAAAGTCCAATGCAGGTTTCTATGGCCTAGTTTACGATTACGGTTGATGTTTTCCCATCTACAGCAATGTGAAAAGGCCATTTTCTAGCACTTTTAAGGGTCTTGGTAATAATGTTTTTAACAAGCGGGCGGCATTTTTAAAATTATAGGGACACAGTTTGAAGTGTCTTCTTTTCGTAGATAATCGCATTGGAAATATTTTAAATAGTTCCTCAAGAAAATATACTTTCTGTACCACGCTGCACCACGGCTCACGCGTCAGGGTACAATAACTGTTAAGGAACACGTAGTGGTATTCTGTAACAAGGGAAAAGCGACCCAGATAAACTAAAACAAGAGTGCTTGTATTTTAGAATAAGCGGTAATCCCTCCTTTTGCCAGCGGCTAGGGTAGATAAGAAGCTTACTATATAAGCACGTGGTGGCACACGTGTACACACACACGAGCTGGTCAGCGACGTGTTTTAGTGACGCCGCCACACAGTGACCGCAAGTTCCTGGCTGTTCTCTTTAGGTCGGCGGCTGTTTCCTGTGGTAGCCACCCCCCCTCCCCCCACACTGGCCCTAGAGTCGCCAGCACTGTTGAACTTGCCGGCATGTTCGCTATCGACCGCCCCACTGCCCCCTCCGTGCGCGCCTCGGCCGTTGACATTTCCAAATGTCGTGGGAGGGGAGGTGGTTGGGGTGGTTGGGGTTCATAACCCACAAGTTTGTGGGGGGAGAGGTGGGGGCAGTAATAGTAAAGATCAGCCTCTCCGTACATCGCACTACCTGGGACCTATTCGCCACGTGTATTCGGCACTGCTGCAGACGAAACATCAACGCTGTTAACGTTTTGTGAATTCATAGTCACTCCTGTTGCGTGACATTTTGGAGATGCCATTACGTCGCCCAGCTTAGGATACTTTCTGAATTTCTTATAATAATATATTGGTTCTAAACCTTGCGTGCAACTGAGGTACATTTACTTTGTTACTGTGACGACACGTAATAACGTATTTTTGTTTATTATGATTATTTTTTTAAATTTATATATTTACATCCCGTAATGATTGAATGAAAAGTCTTAGACACGTTTATTTCACAGTGGTGTTAATATATTTAGCCGGTACTACAGGTTTTTTACGTAAAGTAATATGCTTCATTTAGGTAGATATTTCCCACTAAAGTAATGAAACTTGAGGTTACGCATAAACTCTTGCAAGCAGTCACGGTTTTATGATGGCAGGGAATTCTAAACATGCCAGCATATTTTATGCAATTTCTCGAGAATTTAACAAATTGTGACAACATATTTTATTGGTTATTTTATTTACGTTTCATATACTATTAGTGTATTTCTTTCGTTAGTTTTCTATACATCGCGCATACAGTTTTATTTCATTATAGTTTTATGTTACGTTTATTGTTTAGGCCTTCATTTATTTCCCGGCTTTCGTTTTGTTTGTCCCTTTAACAGCAGCTTACTTCGCTCTCGAGCACGGTTGCCAATGAGTTGATCAAGAAGCCGGAACTCGTGACTTAGAGGACGTTTGAAAACGTCACTAGGGTTACTTTCTGAACGCCTTCAACTGATGAAGCTAGGTATTATTGTTCTACAATTCGTTGTAGGTGTGAAGCTCTGCCTCACCTCGCATACGGGTTTCCCTTTCGGACGAACGTAACGAAGGTCAGATTTAGACAGTTGTCTCCCCTAGAAAGGTAGCCGCGAACAAGTTTGCAAGGAACCTGTTCTTCCAGAAAACCAGCCGTCATTACAGCTGCGAGTGTTCCAGAACTCTGTACAGAAACTCCACCAGGTAGTCCCCGTCATGTTCGCTGGGTACCTACAAAGCCAGTCAAGAGAGTTCCACCACACGGTGCCGGAAGAGACTTTTCCTGTGGCGAGGGACAGAAAATCAATCTAGTGTTTTGATTGGACTGACATTTACTTAAATTAATGATAGAAGTAAGTAATTTGTTTCTTTTGGGCACCCTAAAATACATTAAACTGAACTAAAAGGTACCCTCGTTGGTGAGGAAGGACCTGCAGAACCAGCCGCTATAGCTGTTTATACACATGTATCATCGTTAGTTTATTCCTCTACATGTTGCCGGAGCCGCGGTGGACGAGGGGCCAAACCATTCGCCTCCCACCTAGGTGATCCGGGTTCGATTCCCGGCGAGGTCGGTCCCCGAATTGTGGCATGAATGAATCGTGTGGGACGATGTCGCTGGCCGGCGGGTTTTCTCGGGATCTCCCGTTTCCGTCCCCTTTCATTCCGGCGCTGCTCTATACTCACATCATATCCCCCCTCACCAGCGCTAAAGATCTCGATGTTAAGCGCTGACCAAAATCTCTCCCTCACATCACTTCTATATGCTGCCCTTTGGCAGTAGTGAGCTTTAACTGAACATGTCATACAATACATCCGCTCGAATACTATACGCATTCATTCAAATGCTTAGTGTACCTAAATTATAAGAACATGTTGTAATGCACATTATATTTAATGGAACATGTTATTTATTACTCTCCATGGAGTTTTGTCGATTTTTTAAGAGTAAAACAGGTGTAGTTTATGCTTAACTAAAGAAGTGAAGAGATTTTGGTCAGCACTTAGCATCGCGGTCTTAGCGCTGATGAGGGGTGACATGTGAATATGGAGCAGCGCCGAAATGAAAGGGCGGAGGAAACGAGTTATCAACGAGAAAACCCGCCGGATTCTCACATGGCGAAAATCCGGGGACCGCCGGGAATCTCCTATAGCCTTAGTTTACGTTCAAGAATTCTGGAACATACTAACTGTAAAAGGGGGTGAGTTAAGAGGAGTCCTTCGCGGTGTCAAATTTCCACTTTTGACGCGTGGGAACAGCGTAGGTTTTCCTTGTAGACTTTTTCCTACTGGTCTTCAAGCGTTGACCACAACATTTTATTTTTGGATAGTATGAAGTAAAGACCAACGCATGCATCTCGCTTTGCACTTTACGAATTCAGGTAAGATTTTCGGAGTTACAGTAATCTAAAAAACCCGTTTTTAGAAATTTTGAGAGGCCCGAAAATCGTGTTTCTAACAAGCGTGCTGAATTTTTGTAAGCGTAGTTTCATGTTTGTTATTTTCGTGGACAAACATAATATGAATAAGTTAAGTGGTTTCGCGTAAAAAAGAATACGCGTGACACGCTGCAATGCCGTCCATGCGCCAGTCGAGGACTCTTCTTGTACATAGTTAATAGTGGACAGCGTATAGACCATGCTGACACATGTAGACGCCTAGGACGGCGTGTGGGTGGTGATACACAGGACGGCGGCACGCTATTTCTAGGTAGCGATCAAACACGTGCTGCGAGCAGGACAGAGTAGACAGCAGACAGCGAGGTAGCGTGGCCGACACAGTACCAGAGTGGGCGGCATGTTGTGTGGGCGGTAGTTAGGCAATGTGTGCGGCCGCTCCTTGTCGCTACATCGCACCATACCATACTTTACACACACTTCTTTCAATATATTTATATTGGCATTTTACCGCAACTACTTATATCTTGTGTGTGCATATATAATGTTGTAGTAATTATCTATTATAATGTATATTTCATCTGTATTTTAGCTATTTAAAAACCTTAAAAACTACTTTCCGAAGGATTTTTAATGATTAATTTTTTTATTTTCTGTTCAAAATGTTTCGCTGTTTATGTTCGACCTTTAAAATTACAAGTTTATTAATATTAATTGTACTTCAAGGTAATGACATACCGAATTTACTTAATTAGTGAAGAGTTATTTAGTAACACATAATTAGGATGACTCTATGTATCACTGTCCACTGCACAAGAAGTAACCTAGTGACAGAAGATGAAACCACAGTACCTGTACGCAATCAAACCCAGGTAAATATGTCTTAACAGTGTTGTGTTTCTGTGACAATACCTGGTGGTTGATGTTACCAGTGGTGTTTGTCTCTAGGCTAGAATATAGTAAACGCACCACACTTAATTTCGACGACACTTTCACTTGTGTGCACTCGTGGTAGGTCCGCACTTTCTCATCTACTGAAGTGACACGTTACACCGAGCTGCCTGAACACTTGAAAGCTGGTGCAACAGTACTGCGATATGTCGCGTCACGATGAACTAGCCAATCAGGATGACGCAGCTTCTGTCGCAACTGTGCAGCAGCCGTTATTTACACGAGAAACTGTCTTAAATTTGATCAATGAAACTGAAAATTTTAGTTATTTACTGAATATGTTCACCCTTGAATGATGAAAATTCTTCTTTTGATGAAATCTCTGGATTCAGTGCACTGTAACAATTCCGCGTGTACTTTTTGAAGGAGGTTCACATTATTTAAGCTTAAAGGGAAGAAAAGTATTTTTACACACATATTAACACCAATACATTTGCATTTGTATTTCAATGCAATGTTTTGTGTAGTGTTTTCACATTGATGAAATGAAACACTCGTGAGTGCAACATGTACATGAATGTAACTATTTACTTTTAACATGATTACTTTCTTAAGTAGGTACTGATTGCGTAACATTAAAGTGGCAAAGTACTTACTTCTTTATGTTGGGGTTGTATTAAGCTTGTAATGTATAAATAATACATTCTCACTAAAATTAATTTTTCCTGTTTCATAAATGTCAAAAGTAAATACGTAGGTATAATATTACATCGAGAGGCACCTCGTAACTACAAAAAAATTTTGGCAGGCTTAATAAAATTACTGTACAGTATTTATTAGTTTAATAAATTACAGTACTAAGAGTGTTTCTGAACGTAGTCTAATAAAAGTTATTTAGTAAGTTAGTGTTGCTGACGACAAGCGGATACTATCCACCACGTTCCTTGCTATACAGAATGTTTCCTAACTTACGTTAAGGAGGTTATTTCTTACAAATAAAATTACGAAAATTCCGGTTGAATTTTGTCTGAAACGACATTTAGGGGCGCGAAACGCCCTTGAAACTTTGGTTTAAAAATTCATTTGTAACGAAATGTTGTAGAGAGAAAATTAAAATTAACCAACGGTATTTAAAACGGACCACGTATTAATTTTGTACAATTTTATAATACAAAAGTGATTTTAAAAGTCCAGCAACATGGATGTTTTCTGCTGTAGTAGTAGTTTCCAGTCATATGTCTGTCGGATTTTACGCATTGTTTTTCCGTAAGTAATCACCTTCGAAAGTGTGTAACAGAAGTTACGGAAGATGAAGTATGTTCGATACGTGAGGATGGAAGGCTACATGAGGACAATGTGTGGTAAGTATCTGGCGCCGGTGTCGGATGCTGTGGGCGTTACATCTCTTGAGGGCGACGTACCCCGACAAGCCGTGGCCTACTTGCAGCGCCGCATCTCTGGTCGATACTGCACGTCGCTCCTCCCTCTCTCTCTCTCTCTCTCTCTTTCTATCTGTCTCTCTCTTCTTCGTCCTGAGATACAAGTCTTTACGTTTCCTTCTTCGCCGCGACCACGCTATGCCCACAGCGTGTGGCTAGACACGAGTATTTTGGCGGTTGAATCGGTAGCACGTTTCAGGACCAGAGCATTTGCGCAACTCCGGTAGCAGTAATGTTTGTTTGCCAACGCACTGAAAATAGTTTGCTGCGTTTACAGATTTTGGCTACTAGAGTACCGAGG
Source organism: Medauroidea extradentata (assembly GCA_003012365.1). Lineage (NCBI taxonomy): Eukaryota > Metazoa > Arthropoda > Insecta > Phasmatodea > Phasmatidae > Medauroidea > Medauroidea extradentata. The sequence continues at coordinate 15,746 of PNEQ01051831.1, forward strand.
TAGGTTACAAGTGTCGTTTGCCGGGAAAGGCTGTTCGGTAATATTCATTTGTGTATAATACACAGGCAGACCTGGATTTGTAATTTTGCGCGTAAATGTCAAGTACTTCACGTTGTAGCGTGCTATTTTCATATTAGTATGTAAAAAATAATAATTTTAAGAGAAATTTTGAAGTTCCCGCCCGACTCGGGCAATTTTGGTAGCAAATAATAATTTTCGCGCTTGCTTGTGAATGCAAATGTTACACTGCAAACACTTGTAACCAGCCTATTACCGATTCAACCGCCAAAATACTCCTCTTGTAATAACCAACCAGTTACTAGCATCGTCGCACAAGAGACACTAGCTCTGGACTCTTCGCACCGCAAGCCGTGTAGGTGTACTCTGTGTAGTATATATAACTTCAGTAAATTGTGACAGCTATGTGCAAATACTGTTAAGAGGGCTGTACACAGGATGCAATTTTCCGCGTTTGATGCACGGAGACGGTGAAGCGATAAGGTTCAGCTTTCCACACTTGGTAAAGGCAACGCCTCTAATTGCGGCGCGCCAAACTGGCGTGCAGTGTTTTCCTGCTACTCTATTTTCAATTGGATTTAAAGCGGCGACCCTACTATTTTATTTCTGGGAAGTTGGTAGTAAAATCGAACCAGTAATTCCAACGTTGTTTTTACGAATCCGGGTGGAATTTTTCCCGTTACAGCTGTCTAAAAAGAGCCGTTTTTAGTAATTTTGAGGGGCCCCAAAACATGTTTCTAATAAGCATGTTGCATTTTTAAAATGTTAGAAGCCTAGTTTTAACGGTGTGTTCTTTTCGTAGATAAACATATTGTGAATAAGTATAACTGTTTCGCGTAGACAATAATAGTCGCGGGACGCTACACCATTCATGCGTCACGTACATAAGCCTCTTAATAAATAGTATGTAATATAGGCCGTATCACAATGCAAGACAAAAGGTACAGTACATAATTTAGTGGAATAAACGTCTCGTGTTCACTTTAGAACTAAAAACTTCGACTAGCGTCCAAAACTTAAAAAAGAATGGCTTCCAGAACTGTCACATTTTACTGAAGTTACGGGAAACAGAAGGCATATACGCTCATTCTTCAAACCACCAGTAGTATTTTGCCAAGAAAGTGTGTCATAATCGTAGTCATCGTTAGTAAGGGTGCGTGATGTGGACCCCCCCCCCTTCCTCTTCAAGTTAGTACCTATTCCTTGACTTTCTGGACATAAATTACAGTGTATAATAACTAGTATTAGACCTACAGTATTATATTTTACAATTGCTGTCTGTCTGAAAGTAATTCGTTGTTCTAATATAAATAAATAAGTGCGATCAAATAGTCGGTGTCGCCCCATACAAATTATTATAGACGATGGTTCTGAACAGTGTGTGTTTTTATACCGGTTGGACACGAAAATGTGATCTACTGCATAGTGGTTTATGTGAGCTTACAAGGAAACCACCACGTGTTCCCGCCTTCTGGCTGTGCCACAGTGTGTATGAGAGAAGGCCGGGGTGAAGGTTTGACCGGCTGCTCGACTATAGCGAGACAAGCCTGTCGCCGTCCGGTCCGACGAATGAAGGAGCTGAAGTGAGATGAATGTGGTGAAGCGACGGAATGAGAGGGGCGGGGAAGCGGGAATTCCTTGAGGAAACCCACCGGCCCGTGATAACGTCCACTACATTAGTACATGCGAAAAGGTGCGAGGCTGAACTCGCCAGAGATCGGTTCCGAATCGCCTAGATGGGAGGCAATTAGAATATTTTCCGCTATTTACCCTAAAAAACTATCCAAACGATACTAATGAAATAATTTAGATTGAAAGTATATATATTAAGCTACAGAATGACACCTTTGTAATTTCACGGAAATTCAGTTTGCATTTTAAAAATTTCGTGAATGTACCGAAATTTTTTAATTTCTTTGAGCACCTGTATTAAAATAAAATGTTTACGTGAAAAAATATGACATTCTGTAGTTTAATGCAGTCACTTTTACTCTAAATTATTTCATTCGTATCGGGTACCGTAAGTAGTGAAATTAGTCAGCTCGCTACTTTGACACGCGTTTGTACGAAAACTATGGAATGGAAAATTATTTCATCTGTGGTAAATTACAATGAATGTAACATGTAAGAGTTGGCCAATGTTGTTGTACAATTACAAAATAAGGAATGTTTCTGTGCAGAACGACGTTAAAACATCCACTCACAGACCACGTATGTAGCAGAGCAGCAGGCATAGAAACCGAATGGTACGAATATCTTTTCGCCACAAAATCGTGTCTCTATAAACAAAGAGAAATTAGTAAACGCAGATCCAGTCATGTGGCATCATCGTGTCAGAATAGCCAATACGCAGCTGCTGTCTACGTTAGTACACACGGACTATAACTGGACGGTGTTATGCATTAATAGACTATGCGCCTATTTTATGGTATCGGTGAAACATGTTTAAACTCTTCACGTTTGAAAGTCTTACAAAAATATTTTATACCTATAAAGTCAACATTTTAGCAACAGGATATAGGGCTAAAATACTTTCTAGAACTGATAGAAAGCTGAAGAATAATTATATACATTGGCATGTAGTCGAGTTATGCATAATACCGTCCAATAGGAGGGCACGATGGGAAGTGTTCCTCTTTAACCGGCGCGGCGGAGAAGTGAGACCCGCCATACCAGGCCAGAGTGAATATTGAACCACGGCACGGCGCGGCACGGCGTTGGAGCAGGACACGTTGCTGTGAGGGAGGCAGGTGAGAAGGCAGGTGTGATAGTATGTGCTGGCGGCAGATGTCAGGATGTGGGTCCTGCAGATGTCTGCTCGCCGGTAGCCAGCTGCCTGTCTGTAGTAACATACACGTGACCTGCGCTTCCTGCTAAACCAAGTACTTCCGGCCGTCCACTCTGAAATAAAGCATTTCTAAAACCTTTGTTGCTTATTTCCTTCCAGGCAATCAGTACGTTTGCATATATTAACATTGTGGTGTCTAATTTTAATCTAATGTGCACGCATTCAGTCCACAATAATAATTTTTTAATATGGTAAATAAAGAAGTCTTCATAAATGCTCACTTTGCCCTTAAGGGTACCGCCTGACTGAATCCGTTCTCCGCGTTAGAGACTCAAGAGGCGAAGAGCCATTCTTTTCACCGCGAGAAGTGTCCCATCGCACTAAATTATTCCGCCGTATTTCCGTTGGATCGCTGAAACTATGGGATTGTAAGCGGTGACATTATTTTACTATTGAAAAGGTTGTACTGAAGTACACTGTAGGCCCCTTACTTATTTTATATCGTTCTGAACAGTAGATTTTGTGATATAGCAGTGCGAAAAGATCTTTTTAGAGCCATGTATGTGGCTCAGGAATAGTATTTCCAACGCGCGTTACTTTTTGAAAGTACTTTTGTAATCTCTTTTCTGAAGTGTGTTTTCTTTTCGTATGTGTGTACGTTGTAAACACGTAAACTAGTTGTGCCAAATGACTTCTTATTTCTAACTTGCTGGCGCCACGGTGGCCGAATGGTCAACCATGTCCCCTCCCACCAAGGCGATCCGAGTTCGATTCCCGGCGGGGTCGGATCCTGGGTTTTCGCATTTGGGAATCGTGCCGGACGACACCGCTAGTCGGTGGGTTTTCTAGGAGATCTCAAATGTAACCCGCCCCTTCATTCCGGCGCTGCTCCATACATCATATCACCTCATACTAGCGCTAAAGACCTCGATGTTGAGCGCTGACCAAAACCTGCTGTAATGTAGCCAGTTCAACAGCGAGGCAGACGGGCAGGATCTTGTAACAATGATAGCTACTGTTATACTGAGAAAGCTGTTTGACTGAAGTGCTGCCACGCAGAAATATTTTACTCCCGTATAGTTGAACATTGCTTAGCTTTAGGATTATGATTTTGTAATAAAAGGCGCCCATGTAAGCTCACGAGATGGAGTAGGTTAGGTTTTCTCAGTCTCGTGACCAGGTTTTGTCGATCACCAGGATTTTGATGAACGCCTGTAATGCTGTTCACGGATTTATGATGGTGGGGACAAAATAAAGCATACTACTTATTAAATAAGTATTAAAGATTGTGCTAAATGCGACGTCCGCAGCTCATTGTTTGCACATTATTTTATTTATCTATAAGTGCCCCACTAACTCATCAACGCACAGCCCAAACCGCTGGACCTAGAAACATGAAAGCCGTAGGCACCTGTTAAGATGATACTTTACAAAATTCTAAAACTAAGGTGGTAAAATGTTTTCAATGAATCTTTGATGGCGCATTTAACCCGTTGGGATATCGGAAGTGATTTTTGCTTCACAATGAAGCTTATAAAAATGCTAATTGTTAAATTTTTCTATTTTATGAAATTCGATAATCAAAGGAGTGTAAATCCGCAAATGTGTTTTCAATAAATTCTGGATGACTCGTAAACCCGTGGAGATATGAAGTGATGTTTGCTTCAGAACGAAGCTTACCGCCGCTTACTTTGGTCGAGAGCTTGTTAGCGAGGGTTGGTAGAGAACCTGTCCTGGCGAACATTTTTTTTTTTTTGTTACGGGCGAATTTTACTCGGGTTACGTTTTGTACAACTGAATCTGAAATTTTTTCTTACCTAACCTCCCCCCTCCCGCTTGAACTATTATGAACGTATCGCGTTATGAGGTTTTGTTGTAATAGAACCGAGCGAGGTGGAGCAGTGGTAACACTCGCCGCGCATTCGGAAGGACTCGGGTTTGATCCCCGGCTCCGGCCATCCTGATTTCGGTTTTCCATGGTTTCCCGAAATTGCTCCTGGCGAGTGCTGGGGTGGTTCCTTCAACAGGCCCTGCCCGACTCCTTCCTCCCCCCCCCCCCCAATGTTCCTCTACTAAGGCCTTGTGCTGTTCGAAGGCACTTAAAATAAAAATAAAGAAATACAAATAAAAGGGTGAGTTATACAGTTTGACCATAAATTATCTTTACAACTTTAGATTTGAATAACTTAAAAACTATACAGGATAACAACAAACTGTTTTCAACATGTGACAAGGTAGCTCCAAAGTTCCCCCTCCCCCTTCATACTGATACACGGTAGTGTGTGCACCCCTAGTGGATGAAATATTTCCAGTTGGTATTCAATTTGTCTTCAATTCCTGCATGTCAGTTATCTTGGTTCGGTATACCTGATATTTTACAAAATCCTATAGGAAGAAGTCAAGTGGGGTAATGTCATATGATCGCGGCGGTCATCGAATCGGACCATCTCGCTCAGTCAACCTGTCCGGAAACTTTTCACCCACAAATTGACGGACAATGAGGGACCAGTGAGGGGGTGTCCCATCCTGCTGGGAAATTTCAGGTTTCAGATGGTCCAGTTGTGGCACAGCAAACTCTTGCAACATGTCCAAGTAAACACCTCTTGTGACTGTAGACTCAAAGAAAAATAATGGTCTAACGATGCAATCATGCATAAGTCCGCAGCATGCATTGATTTTGGGACTGTCTTTATCCATTTCACGAGTAACACGAGGAGGTTCTGATCCCCAAACACGAACATTATGACGCTTCAATTTGCCTGACACATCGGTGAAGCAAATGTTTTTCAAAAAGTCATTATTTGCGTCACTCTTGACAAGAAATGTAAAAATGCTTTGAATCATCTTGCCGCATGTTGAAAACTGTTTGTTTTTATCTGGTATAGATTTATAGTTATTAAAATCTAAAGTTGTAAAGATAATTGATGGATATCCTGTATATATGCGGAAACTAGTAGATAAAAATACAGTGGTTTTGTAATGGCCGTGGTTGGCTCTGTGGCTTGAGTACTTTTCCTGCCACCGAGGTTACTCCCTGTGAGAGCGGACCCAGAGATTTCACAAGTAGTTTACTTGACGGATGTTGTCGTATGTCCCGCAGGTTCAGTGACACCCAGGCGGACACCTTAAAGCTATGATTTTTTTTTAATTATTGTTAGAGGCACGATTATTTCGCGCATTGATTGTACGTCAGGTTGAACGTCAATAACGCATACTTCACTCCTCCCCCTGTCATTAGACGAGAGCGGTTTTAACATACGTTTGACGACTGCAAGCCAGTTATAAATAAGGAAACAAGACTTGGAGATATCACGTGCTACACGTTTGTAATGTTAGAAGCCTATGGATATTCTTCTTCAGCCAGTACACGTGTAGAACTGAGAAGTCTAGGCTGTTGCCAGATGAATACGTGAAATACTCGTGCCTCAAGTTATTGTGTATATCAGCCGTGCTTATTTGTAGGAATTGCTTCATATTGACGAGTTAACCTTAATTGTAACTTAATCCAGCTAGGCACATGCTCTTATGTATTCTATAATTCTTAAAAATGCACGATATCCGTACAATTGTAAGATTACGTGAATTTTGTTTCGTACTGGTGTGTGAGGCGTTTGTAAATAGTTCTGAAGTACAAATTAAGTTAGCTGGATTAAGCGTGGTAAATAAATCCTGTGTCTGCTAGATCTTGTCGAATCTCATAAAGGATGATGGTGTTCGTGTAAGGAGTAGGCGTGCTGTTGTAACAGTTACGGCAATTTGTTGGCAATAATTTGTCTTGGTGACTTTTTTGCTGTTTGATACATGTTGGCATGATGACTCGGATAGCTAGACAATGAGTGACGAGAGAGACGAGACAACACTGCACAACAACCAATCACACGTGTTGTCGATAGAGCACGGCGTAGCATGGGTTGGCGCTATCGTTGTGTCGTGGGATATGAGTGGTAGCAGCTGTGAAACTGCAGTAGAGGCAATGACGTTGTACGTGTAGAATGAGCATTGTAAACAAGAGCGTTCTGACCAGCGCTGACGTGATCTGAGAATGGTTTTTTGTAATGGAGGTGTGTGGCAAACATGAGTGTTTCGTTGGATATACGTCTTGCTATTGGATGTTGCTGAGTCGCAGAGAAACCAGTTTTACACGAAATGTCTATAGGAACGAGAAAAAGCAAACAAACCAAGGAAGCCTGTAGAGTAGCCAAATGAATGGAGTCAGCAATCATACAAATAATTCCAGGATAGGAATATAGTTGGTATGTAATAGTAAAACTGCTGGCGTAACGTAATTACCTACCTTCCTGTGCCAGAGAAATATTTAATTACTAAATAAGCATGTGAACGCAGTCAAAACAGGGGTTGTTCGTGAGTAGCTGAAATCGAGACGGCCAACCTTTTCGGAGCTGTAACCAAACAGTTTATTCAAAATAAGGTCGCAGGCCGACTACTTTTCATGAGCTCAAAATATGAACTTGAAACCCGTGCGTCTGCGCTGCTCTGCAAGTCCACGTAAATATAAATACACAACGCCACTGGAGCAAGACTTTGCGGAAGGTAGGCCTAACATAGTCGTACTTTCTCATCATCTGTTCGTTATCCTCTTGAAGTTAAAATAATCTTTCCTATTTAGTAAAGGAGCATTGGCGAATATAAAATAGCTTTTTAATTACTTGTTAAAATATAGCACAATAGCTTCAGCTTTTGGCGGGCCATTCAAAACACTGTGCCGGATCAGGGTTCCTCGTCCCTGAGCTAGAATATCCCCTTGTAATGGCATTTGTCAAAATAATACTTTTTCCATCGGACAAAAATGAGCAGACCTTGCATTAAACACGTGTATAATTTAAGCTGTAACATTGCATGGTAGTTCCAAATTCATGCAGTTATATAGTAAGTCTTTTACAGCGAGCGAACTAAGTCTGAAATAAGCCGTAACGTACGGCCTCTAGCGGCCGTAAATGACGAAAATTAGTGTTGCTGCGGCCTTTTTAAGGTGTGTAAATCTCGGCGTAGGATCTTTTATAAGGTATAGGTGTGTACAATACACCTTCGTCTTTAATAATATGACATTAAATGATAGGGTCGTCACTGAAAGTCTCATACAGGCGCGTTGTCGGCCAGAAGCCTGCACGACGGTTCAGTGACTTGCTCGTAGAGGGGTGGGAGGGGCGTGAAGCGCGCGCTGTCTCGTCCGGGCTTCTAAAGGCGCGCGTATATACTTGCGAGCTGAGCTGTCCGTGAGCATGTTATTTGCGCGAGCCTCCAGTGAGCAAGTGCTCGAGAGCAGGATTAGTTTGTGTGACGATGCCGTATGAACAAGAGGGTCTGCTTTGCCGTCCACACTGTAACTGAGCATGCCTTTGTGCTCGCCGGGAAAACCGACTCGTGGTGGCTCAGGATGAGCGGCTGTGTGAGCGGCTTGCAAGTGTATACGCGGCAAGTGCGTTCATCCGGACGGCCACCATAATAGTTTAAAAAGTCGCGGCATAGATGTGGGACACTTAGACCAGAAAGCAGTCTCGTGTAGAGGCAAGTGACGTACTGTGCTGTATGTAGCATGCAAGGTTGTAGGCGGATCTGCTGGCACGACACACATTCCCCTGTTTGTGGGTCGTCACACTGGCTGCCAGCAACACTTCCACTGTAGAAAGTCGCGTGTCCGCGTCGTTCCATTGCCGCCACTACACTGTACGTCAATTACTGTCGGCGCTACACGTCTGGGCGCGTGCAAATAGGACCAAGATGGAAAGTCGGCGTGAAGAAGCCACAGAATGTTAGCGACGAATGATTTCCGAGTGGCCTGTTCATCGCCAAAGACGTGAAAATGGCGTGATCCCCTCCCAACCTCCGGAAGTAACATCAGTTGTGAGGGACGTGCGTAATTGGTGATATTTTTCTGCCAGCAGACTAGACTCCAATCAATTGTAGGTTAGACAGACTTCCCCCTCATTGGCAGACAATGAGAATGTTTGTGGCCGATAATGAAAAGTTGTACGTAAACCGGCCGATCTCTAAGGAAGCCTGATTTTCCCGGAAATATTTCTCAACCAACTTGTTTCAAAGCCTTAGTTCCACCGTCTACAGTTCTGCTTCTTTGATACTAGCAGAGTGTCTGTGTGTAAAGACGTTTCCCATTTGACCCTACCAGCCAGAATAAGGTTACCGCGAATAACACGCATTCGTGATTTGCAGTGGAACGGTAATCGGGAGACTTAGACAATTTTATTGTATTTTCAGTTTTGAACCATAGCATGTATTCAAATTGTATTATCAACATTTTCTCTCCGGCAAAGCGTAGGATATATTCTTGGTAAGCTGCTCGGCATACGTAATAATTGACTATTTTATTAATTTGTCATGCAGAATAATTGCAAGAAATTTCTTTAAAGCTAACCTATAATTATCTTACAGTGATTCTGCATGAAAAATTAATGAAACATTCAATTATTATTTATGTCGAGCAATTTACGATGAATCTAGCCTATGCTTTGTTGAAGAGAAAATTTTGTTAATACAATTTGAATAAATGTTACGGCTAAAAAACTGAAAATGCAGTATAATTGTCTAACCTTCTCCGTAAGAGTTTCAATTCAGCCAATCGCTGACCATGAAGCAGAGCTGCATATGTGCACCGCGCACTGAAGCAAACTGGTAAAGACTTTTTTTTTATTTTTTTTTTATAAAAAACACATGACTCTACAGCCATTACACTCGTGAATGATTTCACACAGAGGCTCGTTGGAAATATAATTACATATTGTTGTCTGGTATGCACAGGGCAGTGAAGCCTAGCATGTCGCCAGATAACGGAACTGTTGCAGGTTCCTTCATGTATAGTACGTGCACATGTGCGTCAATGTCACTGTTTGTCTTGTCTCTCTGAGCTTCATAGGCTAGGTGGCACCTGATACTGTACATCACGTATGTGCGAAAGTACCTCACCCTAACTTACTTCCAGTGTTGCGTCACTAGCCATCTCAAAATACACACCACAACTAAATCCCACACACTGCGAAAAGATCCAAGACCTAGTTTACACTTTCTGGTTTTATATACATGCCATGCTGACAATATGACAAAATGAGTTCAACTCAAGGTTTTCTGGAAGTCGAAACGTCAAATAAAAGAAGTATTTTATTGTTTAGTTTAAATTATCAGTATAAGTTTTACATTTAAATCCTGTATTTTAAATATCAGTCCTATATATTTAAGTTGAGCACCGTACACAACCTACTCGTATAGTGAAATTTTCCTCATTTTGCATTTTTTACAACACTGCTTTCTGCAGTTATGAGCCGCGTCGTATTTGTTTTGCCCTGCTTGCGATGCCTTCGTACCGCCTTCTTCCGATGATCAGATTTGAAAGTGTTGTACCCTCCTCCCCCGCCTGGAGGCTGAGCTGGACCTGTTGCGGCGAGGTGCGCCCACTAGGTCGTGACCGACGACAAGAGGGGCGCCACTACGTCGTGAAGTAGACTTAGTTCCCTCTGTGTCCCTGGTAGAGGGCGTAACCGCCGCGCCCGCGTGAAATATCGCGTGCGCCGCCCCGCGACCCCTAGGCCTGTGCTTGCATTCCTCGACCCTCCCCACCCCCCCCACCTAGTCTACAATACCTCTCTCCGCGCGCCGCACCGCATGATAATAAACCGGACCCACAAACCTCTCGCGCGTTCCCAAGACGACAAAACAAACACTGCGAGACTGGGAACGCTGCGCATACTTCCCGCCCGGCGCGTATTTCCACGCTTCAAGTAATCACACCGAACTCGAGAACTGGGAACAATTAGCCGCTCTTTTAACTCCAGGGATTATAACTCCCCTAGAGAGTAACCCGTGGTACGAGCCAAACACGACCAGTTGTTAGTCGTGAGTTATTAATTATTTTTTACTATAAGCAGTATTTAGTTAACAGCTTTTATATTTGTATGAAATACTGTTAGTTTTGTAGACGCTATATGGGAGTACATTTTCCTCTTAAAAAAAAAATAGCTCATCCAGTTTTCCCGAAATGTCGCTTCAAAGTCAAAATGTTCACGTTTTAAGTTTTTATAAGCCGCAAAAACCAATGAAAATAATGAAATTAAGAAATTCGCACTGAAAAAAAATGTCACGGGCTACTGTTTGAGATGTTTTAAAATCAATCACAAAAAAATTTTGTATGTTAAAAAAATCTACGAAAGAAGTAAAAAAATTCAAAATTTTAGAATTTATTTTAATGCAAAAAAAATATTTCCATGGATTTTAAAAACATGCCAAGCAGTAACCTGTGGCATGTAGTCTCAGTGTGAATGTTTTTCATTTCAGTATGTTCATTGATTTGTGCTGCTTATGAGAACTAATAACGTGCACATTTTGACTTTGAAGCGTCATTGTGGGTAAAACTGGCCAAGCTAAATTTTTGCAACATGAAAATATGCTCCCGAACAACGTCTACAAAACTAACAATATTTCATACAAATATAAAATTACGATTTTTCCCCTCTTGAAAACAAACTCTGTTATGGATGGATTTGTGTAAACAGCCGAAACACACTAAAGCGTTGGTAAACAACAGCAGACGAATTTACGGAGCTGATCAGGAATTTAGAAAAGTTTTCCTCCTCAGTAGCTAAAATCTTACTCTAAATCCCCGCCAAATGTTTAGGTACCTACGTGATCACGTGACCTATTTGGGTATCCATATTGTCTCGGACACGACCAGAGTAGTAGGCGGAGGATAAAATGAACACTCTTGAAACCGTAGTTACTTTTTCTGTCCAGATTATGTATAGTTTTCTGCCACTTTTAATAAAAAAAAAAAAAAAATTAACAATCGAAGTTTGTACAAATTTTTTTATTTCAACGACTCATTCTTTGTTGCCCTAACTAGTGTTGAATGACCAAACTGTTTGAACACTGTGCAAGAAGAATCATATTCTTTTCCAGCTGTCTTACTGATACCATACCGGGCATTGATGTGTACTTGTGACGTCACAGTAAATATTATTTTCTAATAGTTCTAGACGTGACGGTGTGGAGTGCTGAGGTTATCGCATATATCTATGGAAGGTAGTGCGATGTCAGCAGCGGTGTGTATGTGTGTGCAGGGCTCGCGCGAGGAAAGGCGGTCCTCGCCGTCTCCCGCCCCCGCGCCGCCCTCCAACCCTACCAGCGGCGGATCTCGACGTCTGCTAGAAGAGGCACTACGTCAGTCGCCGCCCCACCCCATGATAGTGCTGCCCCAGGGCGGCGGCTACTGGGTCGACGGTCAAGACCACGACTGCCCCTGTGACCCGCGAGGTCTGCCGCACGCCGCCTGGCGAGCCAAGATTGAGACTGACGACACCGCCAAGTGTTACCGCAGGTTCTTCGTCGGCAGGGTGAGTCTGTTGTCCTTGTTGTCGCCGCTTTCATTCCTTTATACACCTAGTCAGCCCTGCGTGATTTACTAGCCTACATAACGGTAATAGATGAATTGACATTGGAATAGAAAATATAACAGGCCTTACATTGCAACCAGCTTTATTAATCTATGAAAAATTAAAACAAAAGACTAAGTAAGAAGTATTACTTAACAGCAAAATTGAAAAGGAAAAAAAAAAAGTTCAGCAATATAGCCGCAGATTAAAAATCAATAAAAAAAATTAAAAAACGTTGCCTTATAACACCAGAATCAAAAATACTTGCGCATAACGGATCAGTAAGTTGTCATTAAGGTGAACTTGTACATATTGAATATTTCAATACAATCCGTGTTCTTCAAGCCCTCTGACAGGTAATTCCACAAGGCATATAAATACAGGCTGTTCACAATGAAGGCCTAATTAACTCATTTCTTTCAGCTAATTTATATAATCTCGCCACATGATCATATAAATATAGAATTGCAAGTATTAAACAATACATAGGTTCAACCACAGCCAAATGTTTAGGTCCTAGCCCGTAATAAAAATATTTTGTTTTGCTATCAATCTTCTAAAGTACTCACTTTATCGTGAGACGCCGATAGTAAATAAATATAATATAATATTAGTGTGTGTGTATTATAAGGTAACATCGTGATTATTTTAACGTATGTAAATGTTTGTACAGGATAATTTTACACTGTTTTTACTGGGCTACATGTCCTCCTGAGCTTCAGCTATTTTACTCAGTACTCTCCTAGCCTCGCACAAGGCGCTAACCAGCACAGCGCGAAAGCAACTGCCAGTGACTTTCACTGATCTTCGACAGAACGGTTCGAAATTCAAATTTATCTCGTTTGTTTACAGTTCTTGTATAAAACTCATAGACATTTCTTATTATATTAGTTAAAAAATTAACGGTACTAAAATCATTAACAATCGCCTGAAGTGCTACCATAAGCTGTTGCAAAAATATCGCCTCCGTGACCGGTATTGTTCTCTACGGCATTTGCGCCATCCATTTTTAGACCTTCAACCTTGGACCTCCAACTTTAGACCTTCAACCTTAGACTTTCAATATTCAGCCTTATTCGGTATGGTAAATACCCCTGCTTTGCCCTCAGCCTCCCGCGTCACTTTTTGTACGCATATATACAATCATCCCAAGAACAAGGGCTCAGAAATAAAAGTATTGATGTAAGTACCATACTGCTCTTAATATAGGGACAGCGGAGTTTTCGTCTGTTGGCATTAACTGAATAGTTCTTCGACAATCTGTTCAGTAGAAGTAACATGTTTTGTAAAATAAAGACGTTCTTCGCACCTTCTAGAGAACAGATTGTTGTAGGAACAATCCAGATAGTACCGACAACCAAAATGAACTGTTGTTCCTATTTTAACAGAATATGGTAGGCCTATACCTACCTACAACAATACTTCTATTCCAGTTTGCACTTTGTTTTGGTGCGGTGAAAGACGTTTTGTGAGCGATGCTGGCTGTTAGGAAACTCATCCAAAATATTCGGAGGTGTGAAGATTTGTGTAAAACGGCGATGGTTATGTAACTTAACTTGTAGCCAAGCTCAACACGTAAGGAACATATCCGTCCTTGAAATTACGTTTATAAATTAGGCTGGAAGTTTTGCAAAATATCGAAACTGCTTATAATGCCACGATGTTTTCAACATTTTCGTACTTGATACTACAGCATCAGGAGACAATATCTTAAATTATTGCTGATGTCAAATGTAACCACAGTGGGGGTTTTTGCGGCCCTCTTTTGGTAAAAAAATCTTGATGCAAAATGAAATGAATAGGCGTGTACAATGCACATTTATCTACAATATAACGTCATAAAATGATCACAATAGAATGTTTTGTAGAGGCGGCCTGTCTACAAGAAGACAGCACACAGTGACTAGCGCCTAGAGGCTAGGATGAAACGTGATGCGCGCCCTGTGTCGTCCTTATCACTTCCGTACTTGTAGTTGTCGAACGTTCAAAATACGTCCGCCCAGGCTGCCACCTTAAATATGCTATAAAATAGCTTTTTACTTTTGATTATAATTTTTTATTCTCTGTTATGGGAAGGGAAACTTCATTTTGAGTAGCGGTGGCCTTAAGTTTACTTCAGTAACGGGTAGATGTATATCGCCATATTAAGTTCAAACAAAGAACTTGCAGTAGCATCAATCAAAGAATCAGAATGTGTATAATAAATCCAATCGCTTCACGACTTACATATACAAATACACGCAGCGGTTACGTTGTGAGAGGCCGAAGACGAAATTAGCCATTCGTGATCATGTGGAGGTCTAATACTTCTCACAGCTTTGTGCACAATGCTTTTAATTAAAAACATAATTAAATATCTCGGCATGGTTATAGAATTTTTTAGTGTTCATTTTGTAAATATAATTTGTGATTTAAGTTTTTCTCGCATAATATATTTTATAGCATAGTTTTCCTAAAATAATGTGTAAATTAAAAATGCAATGGTTAATTCATGTATACAGGATGTTGAATTCCATGCCAATATTCTAGGAAAACAATCCTCACGTGTAGAGGAACAAAAAGTGTTATGTGGACATAGGTTTCTGCGCTACAGTTGGCAACGCATGATGTATGGCTGCCAGCGCGCTATCAACCATACGTCATGTATGCCAACTGTAGCCAAGAAACGGTGCGTTTTTGGACCTATGTCCACATAACACTTTTTGTTCCTCTACACGTGAGGATTGTTTTCCCAGAATATTGACATGGAATTTTGAAACATCATGTGGACCTATATATTTATTTCATGGCTTTGTATGTTCTGAATCGTATGATCTGCTGGGCTTCTTCTTCTTCTCTTCCCGTGATTGAAATATGTTTTGTAATATTTTTGCCTTTTGCTAGTCATTGTAACCAAACAGCAGCATGTAATTGAATGTTTTTATAAGTGCATTGCATCACGTTTTTCTTTTTTGGGTACTTTTCTTTAAAATTTATCCTAAACGAAACAAAATTTCGTCGAATGGCGTTAAACTCTAGTAACTAACTTAGGCAAAGTTGGTTCTCGTGATTTGACTTCGAAATTAATGGCCAGTTATCAGCGTTGATCGATATCGCAATTTGTATTGCAGATGTGAAATATTCCTCCCAGATACGTGATCCTCGAGAAATATATCATATTTGGCTTCGTTAAAACTTTTCTTGCGAGCTATTCGTCAAGTGAGAAGGGTGGGTTTAAGATTACGTCGTATAGTGGTGGTGTGAGGCGGCTGTTAGAATTCAGAGCTTCGACTTGGTACCCATCGTTATGTTTTGAAATACGTATTACGAGGGTAGAAAAATATTTTAGGTCAATAATTACACTGGTTTTCATGACATTTAATGGTAACCATTTCTGATCTGGTATATATTTTATCCTCCGACTATTTCAAAAGTTATGTGCCAATTAAATTAAACTGACAGAATTAAATATTGATTAATTAATTAAATTTAAAAAATACCAAACTTCTACATGCTGCATTCATATGTGATACAGGTATACAAATATCCTGATAGTTCATACCTTTCCAGTGTTTGTGAAAATTGCATTCATTAAAATGTTATTTTTTGTGTGATGAACACATCATACAGCTGCGCTGCTGTAAAATAACAACAGCTTGTGCATCAAGTTATCATAATGAAAAATTTCATTTGACCTTTAATTACAAAAGACGAAACATAATTATAAGCCTTATACAAAAAAAATGTGATATCGAAACTGTCATGCTATTTAACCATAGGTTAAATTTTTACGGTATGAATTAAACATTTAATATATTTTTTTGCTAAGTGCTTGGCAATAATAAGACATGCAGGGTTTCCGTAGGACTTTTTTTCCTATAAGCCTTTTAAGAGATAACCCAACAATATTATTAATCGGTGGCTGCTCTCGGCAAAGTTCGTCGCATGCCTCTATTGTAGTTTCGTTTGTATACAATAAGTATTCCATTTTTAGATAGAGCAGTGGTGTGAGAATACATATTTTGACAGGGTTGGGGGAATTCGGATCGGAACAGTATTTATAGCACTAGTTCTATTTTGAAAAAGCCATTCCGTCGTCTGGAATGTGTTTTCTTTTCGCTGGTAAACACATTTGAGACACATTGGTTAGCTTCGTAAAAATACTTATTTATAACACACTTGAACACATTCCAATGTCACGTCCTCTATAATCTATACAACATACTAATGCACATTTTACCGCTGATATAAATTATGCCCATTCGTAAACAATATGCGATATATTATTTTTGATTAACAATTATTACTTCCTTCAACAAGCACATGAAAGTGAAGCGATATAAACATTCCTGCAAACCCTACAAACATAATTAATATTGTGATGCCAAACTAGCCACAGGGAACAAACATTGCCAGTATAACAAGCAGAAAAGTACACTAGTTGATGGGTTAGATTGTAGAAGGGTACCGCCTGCCTGAAGCTGTTTAGTGTCGTAAAGGAAAGATACGACTACAGGAGGGTGCCGATTGGCTGGAGCTGTTTAGTATGCTGGAGGGATGGGTTAGACTATATAAGGGTGCAGCCTACCTGGAGATGTTGCCCTGAAGGGATGCCGAATGCCTGGAGCTGTTCAATGCGCTGTAGGAATAAGTTAGACTACACAGGATAAGTCTTAATTAGGCTGCACCTTTTGGGAGGTGACTCCTGTCAACAAAATATGACAAAAACATATGGATTAATTGGCCCAAAGTATCTATTAAGGAAAGTATGCACCCTTACAGTACGTAGTTTGGGAATGTTTTTGTGTTCATATATAAAATACGTGATATTGTGGATTAATTTTTCGTATAAAGTTTATGTGAGCGGAGCCGTTATAGGCGTTTGTTTGCATTTTATAAAACCTCCCCTATAACATTCCTACCAAAATCGGTCGAGGCGTCATTGTAATTGTTCGAAAAGTGGTAACCGTGCATTTTATTCATAATTTTTTGATAGATTACGAAAGAAAAGGTTGACAGAAAAAAAAAGGTCGCCATGGTATAATACTCTTGGGGCATTAATCCTCATTGGAATTCATGTTGTAGTCTTTTCGAACGTTAATTAATAACGCCTGTCGCTATGCAACCTATATAACATAAGCTAGGCGATTTGTCTACTACGCTTCTGTAGTGCTCTGCACATTCGTTCAGTTGGCATTTAGACAATGTAAGTTGTGTATGTTGTGTTACACAATAACTGCCCACGCCCCTCGTGTCCCTGATTCGTTCTGTACAGTGCATTTCATTTGGTCAATGTTCATAGTTATCAACGTGTACACATTATTACTAAAAAAATCAAATTTACAGTTGACATGTGTTCTCATTAATTAGCGCGCTGGGTTTTCAGTCATCACGCTGAGACTGAGGGACTTCGTAGTAATGGTGAGGTAGTAATTTAATTATTGGAAATTTTCTGTCCGTTTTTCGTAGACCCTTTCGGTGTTTCCGTTTAGACATGAGCAACTTAATTGTATATGAACATACGGATTTAAGGTATGTTACGTTTCAAGGGTGTTACACAGCCCATAGCTCTGGATTTTTTTTTTACAGATTTGTACAACGGAAACATGTGTTAGTTTGGCATAAGAACGTGCACCCACCAGAATGTGGTTCTATTCAGGTTTGGACCCTTTAAATAGCAGTCGTAACAAGTGTTGGCACTCGCCAGTGGCAAGTGGCCAGCTCTCCCTCCCTCCCTCCCCATGTTGGACGCCATTTCTATAGCGTACTGTACGTACTGCTATGTGTATTACCTGGCTGTATATTTGCTAATTCGTTTGGCCCCACAAAACTTCATGTAGTATTTGTCGAGTTAAATAGTACCTACACTAATTGGGCGCCGCGAACAGGTGCCACAAATTACGTAACGTAGTAAACTCTATACAGTACTGTTTAGTTTGCGTGCGTTTGTGCACTGTCAGTCTCAGTCTCTCTCTCTCCCTCCTCTCCTCCCTTTATCTCTTTCGGCTATTCTCTGCCTCGACAAATCTTCCCCACCACCTTCCCTCCCAGCGGCAGCTCACATTGATCTATGATTTCTAGGAATTATTACTACAACGTTAATTGACTAATTTCGTAAATGTAACTTGTGGAATTGTTGGGCATTTTTTTAAATGTGTAACATCTGTAGTTTAGCATGCCAAACCAATTAAACATTTTATTAATGTTGTGCTGAAACCGTCTATGATCGTGTAGTTGTGATTTTTTCCCCAAATTATTAGCAATCCGTTACAAACTACTTAAATAATTTGCTCCATAAGCGTTCAACCAGAGTTGATTCCGGACGTGTGTTGTGCGACAGGTATATTCTCTATCTTCACAGCGTACTTCCCCCTCCCTCGACCGTTATCTTCTTTTTCACCAACCTACGTATCTTCTCTGGCGCGGCCATGCTATAGAGTCATCCCGTTACTTGGCAGGACAATGCACGACGGTTCATCGAGGATTCTCGCGGCGAGCTGTTGAGCAGGACGTCTGTCTTGTCTGCTTCGTGTGCAGACTTAAATAGCGCGTACCTCGCTATAGCCTGTCCAAGATCAAGACAGCACTACCACATCTTCTCGATGGTCATAATAAACAAGTACAACTCACTAAGGCGAACCGGGTTCGATTCCCGGCGGGGTAGATCCCCGTATTCTCGCATGTAGGAATCGTTTCGGATTTCGGACGATGCAGCTGGTCGGCGGGCTTTCTCGGGGATCTCCACTTTCCGCCGCCCCTTCATTCCGGCGATGCTCCATTTACACATCATGTCTCCCCTCACCAGCGCCAAAGACCTTGAAGTGCTGATCTGTAAAGTCGTGACAGTATATATTTGTACAGAAACACGGAAATAAATGGTTGCAAATCTTGGATTACGAGATTTTAGTCACAGTACAGTAATTCTCATTCATTTCATAACTCCACAATCAAACACACACGTCTTGTTCAGCTTCTTTGCACTGTCTTGACTGATTTTTTATAACATCTTATTATGGTTTTAGACGCTTATAATGCGCAACACCTTCATTTCGGGGATGCTCCATACTCACCTCATGTCATCCTTCACCAAAGCTAGACCTAGGAGTGTTCAAGTTGGAAAAAATCGCAATACTTTACATGTGCGTGAAGTAGTTTTTTTTTTTGTAGACGTAATTTGGGAGTACAGTTGCCTCTTACAAAAAAATATCTCGACCAGTTTTCTCATAGTGACCTTTTAATTTCGAAATGTGCGTGTTTTCACTTGTTGCACACGGCGAAAACAAATAAACGAAATTAAATTAACTAATTCACATTGTAACTACATGTCATGGGCTTAGGCTTAAAATATTTAAACCTGTTTCAAAAAAAAATATTTGCTGAGAAAGTAGTAAAATATACTCCACATTCCTGACCTTTGACCTTTATTTTTTGTATAGTTCAAACCGTATGCCGTGATATGTAGTCTAAATATGAATTATTTCATTTCACTAGGTTTATTCGTTTTTGAGGTGTGCATGAAATAAATGCATGCTAATTTTTAATTTGAAATGCAAGTATGGGGAAACTAATTGAGCTACTTTATGACTATTATGACTTTTCCCCACTTGAAACGCCCTTAACGCGCTGACTAAAATCTCGTCATTTTAAAATTAGTTTTTTTTTTTTTTGCGAGATACTTTTACTGTGTGTTTCTTAACATTAGTTAAATGAGAATAGGCAGTTTTTTTGGCGACTCGGTAAAACGTAACTGCATATGTATTCGTTACATAATTTTTGGTTTATAATTCAAGTACACCAAGAGCTTGTTATTTGGCAGTTATAGTTGCAAGTTGTTAAAACTTCCCCCTACCGCCTTATTCCACCCAGTATATAAGCGGTAGCTGAAATTATTTTGTATACGTCTCCTAACGATAGTGATTGTTAGAGACCGGAGAAATACGCGGTTTCACTGACCAGTAGGCTAGCCTCCAAAAACATTTGTGTATTCAAGCAGACAACACTTGTTAATTAGCTGCTCGCTGATACAGTTGAATGGGACACGTTAAGGTATGTTGTTATTACTGGCCCAGAGACTTCCAGGGGATGTCATATACGTCAAGGACCAACTGCGTATGCGTGTGCGTAAAAGAAAACGCGATTTTTTCAGGTCCCTAGTGACTGCACATTTAACGCTGCCATGTGGAACGCGAGTGATCAAGAGAGGAGTCTTATGACATACAATATGACTATACGATAAGACGTAGAGTGTAATAGCTTTTCCTTTCCTGGAAGACAACATAAATTCAATGACAGTTGTTAAATATAAAAGTTAAAAACATTACGATGAAAACTGCTGTATGTAGACTGTGCCCTTGTAGGGAAAATCTGACCTGGAGGAAAGAATAAATGTCAAAGGTTGAATGAGATGCTGTGACGGCGTGTTTCGCCCGAACTACGTATGTATATTCTCGCACTCTGTATCGCGGAAAGTGTCGTTGAACTCCCCCGACACATTTTCTTGTATCTCTGTAGAGACCTGTATGAATATTCATATGCTCGCTGCACATGTTCCTCTCCTGAACCGCATTAATGAGAGCCTGGGATCGATGCGATGTGGAGTAGTCTGCTTGCTTGCTCCCTACTCCAACACTTTCTCTCTCTCTCCCTCACTCCCTCCCTCTCTCTCTCTTCCTCTCTCTCTACCTCTCTCCCTCTCTCTACCTCTCCCTCTCTCTCTACCTCTCTCCCTCTCTCTCTACCTCTCTCCCTCTCTCTCTCCCTCTCT
>PNEQ01051832.1:0-19846 GCA_003012365.1 Medauroidea extradentata
TCTTGTTTTGTTCTGTCCCTCAGTTTCATTCATGCTTGTTTTTCTGTTTGGTATGTATTGTATGTTTGTTATTTTTTCTCATTTTTCAAATGGGGTTGCTTCACTGGGGTGTGACTGGCTGCGGGGGGGAGGGGACCGAAAAGCAGTCCCGAGGGTCCTCTCCTCTGCCGTGAGCTCGACTCCATTCCCGGTGACAGTGTGCTCCCTTTGTCCAATGTTTTCCTTGTTTTCTTTATATGTTGTTGTTGTCTTAATTATCTTTTGTTAATTTTTATTTTTTATTTTTTATGTTTATTTTTATGTGCTGTATGTTGTTTTATGTGGTTTTTATGTTGTTTTTATGTTGTTTTTTATGTATTTGTGTTCCCCTGACTGTTGTTTGTTTATGGGGGTAAATTTCAAGGCCTTCGGGCTGTTTTTGCCCTCTGTAAATTTGTTGTAAATAAATAAAATAAAAAATAAATGACAAGGTGGTAGTAAGACAGCATGTATTTTGGGACTAAACATGCTAAAAATATATTTACAGAACTTTTTGAGTTTTTGTAAACATCTGTTATTACAAACTGCAAAAATTTAGGTGTTTTCAGTATTGTATCAATGAGGTTCCACTGTACCCCCAAAATGGTTTTCAAACGACCACCCAACCTCTGCAACAAACTAATCCGTCCGAAACTCCAACCAACAACCTCCAGCAAAACAGTTAACTCCGGAGGCTCCTACCCCTGCAACAGTTCTCGCTGTGGTTCCTGCACCATTCATTAGCCATCTACCCACTTCACAGCAGATTGACAAACCACACAGACTACATAGGCCTAACCACCAACACTCTACAGAATGAATGGCCACAGAGCTGACACAAAGCAAGCCCTAGCTGGACGCAACATCTGCCCACAAGAAAAGTAAGTCGCAGCTCATGCAGTTTTCCACAACAAAGACTTTGATTCCTGCTACAGCACCAGAATTGTGAAATCCTTGTCATCTTCTTGCAATAGTTCAGAGCTCAGAGGCTAGGAACTGGCCCACCAATATATCACGAAATCAAGACAACCTTCAGGCCTCAATATCAGATAACTCACTTTTCCTCCCCCTTAATCATTGCAAGCCATCACAACCAGACCTACATTACTGCCCTATGTTTGAATTTCCCGCTCGCCTTCCGGCTGCTAGGCTTAGAGGTAACAGAGCACACACTGCTGCTGGATTGCAGTGTGCCATGTCTTGCCGACCGAGGAAGCCAGTTTAATACTGGCGAAACGTCACGACCACGCTTCCGCGCAAAAATGTGTGTCGTCCCTTCGTGTGTGTGTACCTAGGTATTTACAAGTATCAACTGTAAGTACTTGTACTTCTGTCTGTTATATTACTTTGTACTACTTTAAATTTATAGTAAATAGTACCATTTAAAAATTTTATGTAAAATTGCTAATAAAGTAATATTTTGAAATTTGTTCTTGAAATGGCCACGGGGCGGCACCACTGACGTGCGATGCCGGTAGCTTGCCTATGAAGTTAGCTTGGCCGTTCGCAAGATGGGATCAGAGACGGATGTGTTAACAGTTCCAGCGTAATGACTTGTGAAGATGAGGGTAGAAATGGATGTTCTGTTGGTTAAGTGTAGGGTGTGAAGTGTTCCCTTGATATTTAATTATGTAGTTTTTATATTTGGTATTAACATGTGAAGTTGTAGCTAAAGAACTTATAGTGATCACTGTCAAATTGAATATGTGAAATTAAATTTTCTTACTTGGTTTGCTAAAAAAAGGTGCCCTATGGCAGCCAGTTTCGAAGTTGGCGTACAAACAAGTCTGAAATGATGCAACTTTAAATAAACCCCCTATAGATCATAGTTTTGCCATTCTTTCTTTTTGCCTTGTTGCTACGTTGTAAGAATGTATGCCGCTTGTAACAGCATGTTTATGAACCCCTAAGACACTGAGCTAGCTGTCTGACGTGTGGCAGTGATGCTGGACGTGCCACGCCAATAACAGTAGGTGAAACTTTAGCTTCGAACAATATCTGATAGCAGTTACTACAAAGCTGTGTAATGATGAGATTATTGATGCTGCAATACCTTGACACCACTGATATATTACAGCTCTTAGTAACTCTAACATTATTTATAAATCTGAACCGTTTTTATCGAAATATGCGATTACAAGCAAATGTTGCAGAGTTGAAAAAAACAAAAGGAGAAAAATTACATAAAACCATAAAATAAGGTGCATGACTGAGAAATGGTGACAAACAAACACGAGGACAATGACAGACTCAAATGTATGAGGAGAGACAACAAAGAAAACAAACTAAAAGTAGCAGGCTTTCTTTGAAGACAACAGATCCGTCCACAATATTGTCTCTTGTTCGTACAGGACGCTGGATAATTTCTAAGGTCCATGGTACGAGAAGTGATTTATAAATGCACTCAATGATTCAGAGCCAAATCACTCTCTCAGAATCCAGTGGTGGGCTCATTCTCCAAAGCAAGCTTCTCTCAAGTCCGAGCCTTTTGGTCTGTCTGCGTGAATTTTCACAGTCTGTTTCATGCCACAAACACGACAATTAAAAACAGTGAAAGTGTACAGGCGTGTACGACAACAAGTACGAAGTGCACTTAGAAATGATCTCCTATCGGACAGCTGCCTTTAAGAGATTTGCATGAATAAGGAATGGACTGCCAACAGATGTGAACTTTAATATGTGTACCAACTTCGTGGGTGCTTGCAAATATCTTGGTGAGGTACATACAGTGTTGTTCTCAAATGATAGCAGCCATGTGGTTGTGAGGTGACCAAGGGCACTTCAATTCAATCTTTCTGCAAGCCACATTGTGTCGGCCTTTGGAAGGCAACAATCAAGAGTGCTGAGTTGCTGGAAACTATTTACTGACTTTCAAAGAGCTATCAGCGCTGCTTGTACTCATCTTTGCACTCTATGTACTTTGTCGATAGAACCCCTAAGAGTATGATGTCATAACAAACTGTTATTTTCTTGTTGGTAAGCCCTTACTAGCCTTACCAGACCACAATTTAAGTGAAATTCCAGTAAACCACCTTGACTGCTGGCAGCTGGTAATCATGTTCCAACAAAAAATTGTGCAGCATTACAGACTTTACAAAATTATAATTCTTATGTCAATTTCCTGAACTTCAATTCCAGTTCACCAAATACTCTACAAAAATTCTAATGAGCTTCACAGAATGTTCATCAACATTTATTGTTATAGTTACCTTTATATTGTATAGTTAACAGGACCATCATTGGTCTGTTTCTCTGTTCCTTCGTATGAGTTAGTATTTGACGGTTCATGGTTAACCTTTTGTATGTTTGTTCAGTGTTTTTGTTGCCATTAGTAACTATGTGTTGTCTGTGTGTTTATATAGTGCTGCTCCAACAAGGCCGCTAGCTGTTCTGGGACGCACTTACTAACTAAAACAGTAACTTGATACTTTCTGTAGTAAGCCCTACTTCTAGCCTGGATCTGTTTCCACACCTACTATGTATCCTTCCGCCAAATGTCAATAATAACATTGCCAAGCTGACGGCTGCACTGCAAGCCGACGCACATTGTTCATCCGACGCCACTAACTACTGTACCTATAACATATTAAATATGTACACCTACACTATTAATGGAAAATATACATTTTTATTTCATTTCCAGAAAATGAACTCATTGTATACAAACAATTCTATTAAACAACTTTCAATATTTTAGTCACTATTCATAATATGCAGAAGAACTATTTCTACATCAATGCCAACCCACTACTGTATAATAGACGTTTTTAAACACGCACTATTAAAATAATTATTACAAACAATTTTCATACTTGTGGATGCATAACAATAAAAAATAAATTTATTTATTTATCTATCTCACCCTATTGAATTTTTAATTTGCTTACATAGGTGTATGGTAATAATGGAAGTATTCCTAGTAATTTTCTTCAACAGTTCATTTCTAAAAATATCAACTTACTGTACGGCAAGTATAACTAACTAAATAAATAACATTGCAATAGTTCTGGAGAAATCTTTACTTATCTTCTGCAGCCATTTTTGTTTTTATTTTTGTCTCAGTTGTTTTATTGTCCTGTAGCCGGAAATTAATGTATTTTTAATGTTTTTAGTGTCTGTGATGGCCTTTACATGTGTTGTGTGGTTTTTGTTTACATTTATGGTGCTTTAGTTAGTATGTGTGTTAGTGAATACTAATTCTCGTTATTTCGTTTGAACTAGTGGTTTTTGTTTCCATGTTGCATTATTTGTTGTGTCTTGATTTTCTTTTTTATTCTGTTTGTAGATTTGTTCTGTTGCTTGACCTCAGTGACAACAGGGTCTTTTTATCAGAGAGTATTTACTTGATATTTTTGGTTTACCAACAAATTCTACCTGTTTTTTCA
The DNA here is from genome assembly GCA_003012365.1 of Medauroidea extradentata. Lineage (NCBI taxonomy): Eukaryota > Metazoa > Arthropoda > Insecta > Phasmatodea > Phasmatidae > Medauroidea > Medauroidea extradentata. The sequence goes on from PNEQ01051832.1 coordinate 4,404, forward strand.
ATCTTTTTTAGTCCTTCTGTTTATTATTGTTTGCAACTACTGTTAATTTTTTTATTGTTTTGTTAGACTTTGTGTATGTCTACTGTTTCTACCTTTGTCTTATTTTTACTTTATTTTTGCTTGGTGAAGCATCTAACTACTTCATTCCAACTGTTTGTGGTCTTGGAAATGGCCCTAGAGCATGCTGACTTGGAGGCACAGGTGACGTCTATAGGTCACGACCTGCCATCTGCTCTGCATGTGAATTACTTTAGTACCACACAGAAAAATAGTAACATTAGAGCTATACTAAGACTATTTTGACTTATGTTGTTAAATGGGAAAAATTTCACCGTCTCATTTGTTAGACTAATGACAAGAAGTGCTACAGGTGGAAAATTGTTCATTTAAACCAAATTTCTTTATCTAGTAATGCCATTGAAACCTAACAAAGAATTTATAGAATTATGAATTAGTGAACATCATGCTTAATTACAGTATATAGGTCTAATCTGTTTATAATAGCAAAGTTCACTCTCTGGTTGCTAGGGCTACTAACCATGCTTCAATCTCTGCCATTACTCAGTGCCTCAACTGGCTACCTGATGAAGCTCGCCTAAGCCAGTGAAACGTCGTGCAACCATGCACTTACGCAACAATATGTGTTCTCCCTTTATGAATGTGCCACAATCAAGAAGTACCATCCTGTCAATACTTCAACACTCTACTTATTTGATTGATGATGAGATTGTTAGATACGCTACTCGATGACTACGAAAGTCTTCAACAAGCTTCGTGGGTTAGGTCAGAAGAACCTCAAACATTTGTAGTGCAAGTAGGTGCAGCGTGGCTAGCAAAACATGCAAAAAAATTATCTGACTTTTCCAGGTCAGCTGCTCTTATTTTCCTGACCAACAGAACATCAATAAAATTAATCAGGTTGTACAATTGTGACAAATTTTTATTGCGTAAATATTAATAATCACTACTCATCGTGTACCGGCCAAACTATGTATTTTAGACATATAGTTCATTAATAAAAATGTTTTTAGAGACATTATCAATAGTCCAACGTAAAAAATTCTTGATAGGTTAACAAATATTTTTATGTAGGACTACTTCTAATGTCTCTAAAAGCCCTACATAAAATTTTTTGTCAGGATAGGCAAGGTAACCTAACCTGACCTATTTTAATGTTTGCACTCTAATGTAACTTAACCTAACTCAAACTAACCTAACATAACCTAACCCAACTTTAACTTAACCTAGCGTAACAAAACAAAATTACGTAGGACTACTTACAACGTCTCTAGAAACATTTACCTGTAAACTATGTGTCTAAAATATAGTTTGGCCGGTACACAATGGGTAGTGATTCATAATATTTACCATTTCTTTTATGAAGCTGAACACTACTTACCAACATAACTTCACCTTGCAGAAATTCTATCACATTTTCATTATTTACATTGCAACAAAGTCCTGGGAATATTCAAATACAACAATTTTCACTTATGTCAATTCACTCTCCACTTTTAAAATGCTGTGGTTGTAAAGTTATGGAGAGAAATTTCTCTATACCAGAATTAAAAGCATTTAATACATTGCCTAAAAACAGATATGCTAGTAATACCTGGTCACTACACCATCAATCTTTAAATCCCAAAAACATACTGTACTGTGATGTGCACCTGTTGTTTTTGCGAAACTTTGTTTAATGATTCGTTGAAACAAACTACAAGCTTCTTCCCCTCTAGCATTTAACTTTTTCCATCCATTAAATATGACACAAGACCAAATGTGATGTAAAAACCTTAATTTCTTGCTCTAACTGAAGTTTTTTTGCTATGACAATATGAAAAATTGTGGTTTCACATGGTAAAGATTTGAAAAAAGCATCTAGGCCTACCTGCACAGAGTTTAAACACCCAGCCTACTTAGTGTTTTCTGCCTTCAATGTGGCTCATAACGGAACGCAAGCCCATGTTGCTTAAAGAAAAATTAACATTGCACCAATTGCACCTTGCAGAGTTATCACCAGTAACTTAGCGATTCATTTAATAGTAGTAGGATCGGTTAACCAATATGACCTAAATACAGCCTGTTTCTTCCTGTCATGACTGTTTTTCCTACATCAATTACGTCGTGGAAACAACATTCATTGAACATACATTTTCAGATAGTTTTAATGCACTTAATCATTTTCATAAACACACACGAGGTCACGTTAACCTGTAACTTTTAAACACACCTTTATTGTAACTGCACGAGCCGAAAAGTTCGGGCGTGTTCCTCCATTCCACGGTACTGTATATAAAATACAATTTAAATGTAAATCCACGTACTTCAGAGTTGTTCAGAAGGTATTAATACTCGCACAAACCACATAAAAAATATTCGCACCATGCCTAGTAATCAATAATCAACCGACAACTATTAATGAATGCTATATCAGCATGCCACACGGTATGAGCAAAAGCGAACTGCTGCCAAGTCCGCACCTTCAATTTCTACTACGAACTCTTGGGGAAAAACACCATAACTGTTTGATACCAACTTTCTTAACTAAAAATTCATTAAAATTTACAGCATTTCGCAAACAGTACACTAGAAACACCATGGCAGATTAATATTTTAACCACTGAGGAAACTTGAAAACATCACAATACACAGTCAGAGAAACCATTGGTCTGACAACACTGGCGGCAAAATGCTGGTACACAGCGCAAAAAGAACTTGTATTTGAGACCAAAAACTGGTACCTCGTGTTAAATCCACAGTACCACAAACTAAAATATCAGTACGAAAAGATGTACGGAACTTGAAAATTGGTATATGTACCAAGAAAATGGTACGTTGTGTTAACGTGACCCGCGGGAATTTGAGTTTACTAAATTTTGAAATTCCAAGTTTTTTTTTTTAGAGAATTTCCTGACTTTCCCCTTACTTCTCCAGAGTCCAGACGTATTTAATTCCCTGACATTTTCCGGTTTGCCCGGTCACTTGCCACCCTGAGGTGTACTGACATCTGAAGAAACGTGTCGGCAGCAACGAAACTAAACACAGGCTGTACTAGTAGCAATGATGGCAAACAGATGTAACGTTCAAAATAAGAATGAGAGTGTCAATAAAAATTATGTTCAAAACCAGCAGTCTACCGAAACTGTATCAGTTAGAACTAGGGCCAATTAAAATGTTTTGGCTCTGGAGAAAAAGGCCATATTCAACAAAACTGTCTGAAACAGAAGTAGAACAGTGGTATAGTTTGCGTGCCAGCTCTGAGTCCCTGGCGTGTATGCATTTTTCTTCTTAAATTTCATGTACGTATGTTACAGTAACACAATATCAAACACGTCCTAACATCATTACTACGGCTAGCATTTTCGTCGCATGCTATTGACCCTCGTTTTATTTATTTATTTACAGGCGAAAAACACATACCTGCCAGGGACTCAGTGCTGTCGCGGACAGTATGTCTATAGACAGCAACTCTGCTGAACTTGGTGGTGTCGTGCAGTGGACTGTCGAGACTCATAAAAAGACATATCACCTTGAATTGTTTTCCACTTTTGAGTACTTTGCAATGCCAGTCAAAACAAAAATCAGTAATCAGTCTACAAAGAATACATTTCGTAGAGGGACTATGCATAGATGACAACTGGCTGCCCTGTTACATTGAAAATTCCTTGTGCGGTCCTAACGTACAGTACACAGAAATTTGTTTTCTGAAATATATGCGCCTGGCAAGGTGATGACATAATTCGTCAAGAGAAAATTTAAAGTTCATAAAAGATGGTCTTGTCAAGGCACGAGCTGTTCGCTTTGGTCAAATGTTTAAGATGGAGATACATACAGTATAAAGAAGCCTGAAAAGGGCCATATTTATAAACAGCTTTCGAATGACAACCAACTGCTATCCCCACGGTTGTCATTCGGAAGAGGTCTATAGTTTCGGCCCTTAGAGAAGTGAAGAGAAAATTTTACAGCCAAAGACACACTGCAAATTTGGCATGAGTGTTTGGCTTATCAAAACAAACAACACGTACGGAGATTTCTTAACAGGGAATAGAAGCTGTTGTTGACGATTATGCATTTTGTAGAGCATGTGTTGAGGGGAAGCAGCACAGATTCTTCTTTCAATCATGTACACAGTATGTTCAGGAATATGGTCAAGTTATTCATGTTGATGTGTGTTGCCCTAGGGAGTACAATGACCACCTGAACCACCGCGCTCCACCACGTGAGACGTGCAACCAGGCCGAGTGTACCGAGGTCAGACAGCAGTGAGAGCTGAAGCTGGTAGAATATCAGTTTTGCAAGTTGGAGGAAGTGGAGCAGCTCAGAAAGAAGAAGGATCTGTCTAGGGCAGAGCTGAAGCGACTGAGGCAGCAGGACAACAGCAGGGAGCCTGCCGAAGGGCAGCTACGGGAACTAGACAAGGGGAGCGAGGAGTTGAGCATGCTCAGGAAGGAGTACGAAGAGCACCTGATGAGATGCTAGCTGGATAAAGGCCCACAACTTCAGGAGTTGAGGGGAGAACTGAAGTGGACAAGTATGTGTTGCACATGAACAACATAAACGTGAGGCACAGAAGTTTTAACTACGTACATATACAAGAGTCTTATATCTTTGCACTATGTAATCTTTGTTTCCCCTGTGGGTACGAATGTGTGTTATGTTCTTTGGTCGTATTGTTGTCGAGATTGAGACTGTGAATATACATTGGAGTTACATTTTGTGTTGTGTTACTGCTTGTAAAAAGGGAGGAATAAAAAAACTGGTGTCTAAAATATCTTTGTTGATGCACTTCATAAACACCGTTACAACAGTATGTACGAGACACTCGGCGCTGAAGAGTTTAGAAGATAAGGCGGAAGATGTTTCTGGAAAGGCAGTGTAAGAAGTGGCAGAACAGATGTGCACAACTGGAGTAGAACAAACTAGAGAAGAAGGTGATGTGCAAACATAAGCTTCAACATACGAAGGAAATGTCGTTATGAACTACTGACGCTGGGTATGTTGCTACCAGGGAGGCTACAAAATGTAAAGTCCAGCTCAACCGGTTGTTCTATGAGATTGCACCCGCAAAATCTGTGCCTGTACTCATAGTTGATAATTCAAGTGCTGTAACGTTTGCCAAGAATCCTTATTTCACAATCGTTCTAAGCACACAGACATTCTTACTAAACCACTTTGTATGTTCAATTGTAACTGTTGTGTGGGATGCTTGGTGCGAGTGAAGATGAAATCATTTAAATATTTCGAAGGTATGAATGAATTAATGTTGAGATGTTCATATTTTCAGTCACAAGCAATTTTAACTTTTAGGAGAAGTTTTGGATGTAATTAAAAAGTTTAACTGCTTAGAGGAATTGCTATGGTTGGCAATACTTTGTTTCAGATAGCAGCCTAATACGTTTACCTCTGCTTCGGCTTAAAATGTTAGTGTTTTGTACTTAACAGAAGTTCATTTTAAAATGAAATGAAGAATAAGTTTCATGTTAAACTTAATAAAAAACAACACAACTGTAATGAACCTTACCTCACAGGAGTGGTTGATGAAGCGGGCGGCGTTGCCTCGCATGGTGGCATCCACCACCAGGTGGTCGTCTATGCGAAACATGTAGCAGCCAATGTCCTTGCTCTCGTAGTATTTCTCTCGCTTGTCCGTAAGCGTGGACCGGATCACTTCCCCTGCGTACTCTATCACCATCTCTCCCAGCTCAATGTCGCGCAGGCAGAACAAGCCCCGGCCGTGGATGTGAGAACGGTACACTCCCACGGCTTCCTTCGAGGTCTCCTTCAGGTGCCTGAACCGCATCGCCATTGGCAGGTTGCTGCTGGTCGCCCGCCTACGGAAGTAAACCTTCATTATTCTTTGCCTGACGCTCCTTTCTCTGCCACTCCAAAAACCCCAATACTTTCCTACTTCTTATTGCTGTACTAAACCTGATCTGCTCTTAGATTCATTTCATTTAATTGCACTGTAAAAACATACTATACTTTTTTTTTTTTTTTAATTAGGCCTTTTAAACCACAAACTCTAGCAGCTTTTTCCATGAATCTGTCTTTAAAACGTATATGATCAATTTTGACTAGCTATTTTGTTATTACAAGTGTAGCATATGGTCACAGAAGTTAACTGAATAGTTTTTAACATTTGTCTGTACATATTTAAAACTAATAAAAATTACATTTTGCTCAGGAAAATCATCATTTACTAGCCAAGTCCCTCGGAACACGGAGTTTCAGTACTTGGAAAGAGACATCTCAACTATTTAAAAAAATTAGCTTAGTAAACTTGCAACACGTTTCCCGGAAACTGTCAACATCCTCACCCCGTTAGCGTGTGTAACCTCTCCTTCTCCTAACCATTATCAGCTCACTTTCCCTCGTATACTAACGGTGTTGGTTTTTTTGTTTCATGGATTGGTCATACAGATTGTTGATAGGTGTGATTTTAATCGGAAGACGTCAGTCTATTGATATAAATTTAAACATCAGTTATAATTTTCCATTTTTTGTGTGAAACGATATGGATGTCAGATACTATGTACTGTATTCGTGAGAAGACACTCGGTGCTCTGTATCTTTTTTTCTCCAGGACATGGGTCGGTCATATCTACCGTTCAGGGATACTCTTTTAATCGGAAGACATCCATCTTTAGATACATATTTATATTTTAATGATAACTTGTTCTGCTTTGGATACACTTTGCAGAAAATATGCCATTTTATAATTTGGTAAATGGTCTGGTGGCAAAATTGACCTCAACTGATTTTATGAAGATAGCGATTTTACAAAAATGGAACCATCAGTATTCGTAAAATCGAGGGTTTAGTGTATAATGTATTCCATAAATATAGAAATACTGTTTAAAAAGTGTTAACCACAAGAAAGTTAAAATAACAGGCCATGAAAATTAAAGAATATTCAACACACTAAATTCTGCAAAACACATTATTTCCCTGCTGGAAATGTAAACATAGGCCGTAATGTATTGCATTACACACACGCTCAACACTGTGGTATTTTTTTCTCTTTATTTTTAATTCAGTAATTTAGGTTGAAAAAATGCACAACTTGGGTATAATTTTGCTTGAAATACAGATTGACATAGTAATTATGTAGACTTATGACTATGACTTGTCATTGATTTAACACATGCCAAAAAAAAAGGGCGGGAGGGCCGAAACTGATCTCGGTTTGTAAAAACACCTCATTCGTACAAACAAATTAGGGGAACCATGAGTGTCCGTATAATTGAGTTTCAGTGTCGGTTTTATTCACAATCTGGATAACTTCTTGCAACTGTACATCTTGGTAACATGACAAAGAAAATCTTCCCAACTACAAAAGGTTACTTTACGTTAAAATCTTAAGATTTTAAATGGAGAATGTGGAGCCAACAACACTACATTAACTACGGGGACAGCAGTGGCAATGCTGATCCTGAGACCGAAGGGTAGGGTAGGGACAAGGCTAGCACAGCAGATTTATGTTTTCAGGCACCAGCAACAACACTGTTGGGTCAGAATCACTCTTAATGAGACTCACGGCTAGTCAACCTCACCTTCTACTATCTACAACTATATCAAACACTTGCACTCACCTTCCTGTAATCAGGGACTCCCCATCCGTAGGGGTGTACAGTTTCGGAGGCCGCCGGTGTCTCGATGCCAGCCAGCCGAACATGTCATATGGCGAGCGTACCTTAAAAGTCTCTGCGCGGGCGCAACCTGAAGGGTTTTCCAGTGGCAGAAAGTTGATGTCGTCTTCTCCGAAGCCCGGCGGCCGCAGCTTGTGGTAGCGGGACTTGTATTTGATGCATCGAGCAGTTCCCTGCAACTGTTCAATCACAAATGTCACACTGTTGTGGTTGAGCCCCAGAAGCTGCAGTCCGTTTCTCGGAGACTGGAACGGTCCATTAGGGAGCGGCGCCATTCTATGTTTCCGCCGAGCCTCTTGCACTGCTTCAAACACCTTCTTACACACGTCTGATAGAGATGATGACTTGTATACGAACCCATCTTGCGTGTGGATCTCGTACTTGACGTTCGGAAAGAAGTCTTCCGGAACGTCATCCTTTTTGCTCAAAGCCACTTTTTCAGCGTCCTGACTGTCGTCAACATTCTGCAATTTCTCTATCGCATCACTGATGGGTTTACAAATAGGCAACGTGACACCGTTAACACTGCTCTTTGGCTTCTCTGTAACGACCGAAATGAACGGCTTCACTTTAGCAGCCTTCTTTACAGTTCCTTCAACACTACTATTTGCACTGTTGCTTCCAACGATCACTGTCGGAGACACTTCACACGTGGTCTTCGCCAGGTTTTCATCTGACAATTTGATTACCTGTGGCTTCGGCAAAGAAGAGTTATCAGGGTCTTCAACTTGCTCTTTACTTGGCTCCAAGGTGATGCGCTGGTTGCCACGCACAACTTCCCCTATCGTTATCTTCTCCAGTATCTTGACGGGCTCCTGCGTAGGGGTAGCAGGCTGGGAAGGTTGCAGCTGGGGTACTGCTGGCAACGAGGCGGTGATGGTCGGAGCGACAGTCTGGCAGGCAGTACTGCTATATTGAGTCACCTGGGCAGTTGTGAAACGCTGTGGCCACGTTGTCGTGGCGACGTCATGCATATGAAGCGGACTCTCTGGCTGCATGGGCACATCACAGTTGTTGCAGCACTGCCGATAGGTTGGCCGCACAAGGTGGGGTGGGACAGGGGCCTCCAGCATGCCGTTGTAGCGCCATGGCCCGGGAATGTTCTGCTGGAGCTGTGGCAGTGGTTGTGATGGTGGTGGAGGAGGTTGCGATAGTGGTGGAGGAGGTTGTGATAGTGGCGGAGGTGGCTGTGATAGTGGCGGAGGTATCTGTGATAGTGGTGGAGGTGGCTGTGATAGTTGTGGTGGTGGCTGTGGTGGTGGTGGTGGAGGTGGAGGAGGAGCAACCACCTGCACGGGGGAGGAGGTGCATGCGGCATCCGCGAGGGGTGCGTGGGGGTTGACGATGACAAATCCGGCCGGTACGTCGACCACTGGCTCTATCTTACTGGCCTGGAAGACTTGCGTGGTGGTTGAAAAGCTGCTACTGGCTGCAATCATGCCAGGCATGGCCGCAGACACAAACTGGCTGGACTGCATGACAGTGTTGCTGACGATGGTCTCCAGACCATAGTAGACGGGCTGACTGGCCAGGATCATACCGCCTGGTGAACCTAGCACCATCTGCTCCGTCGCCATCACTCCACACTGTGGCTGAATGAGGGTGCCCAGAACTGTCGCCTGAGGCATCACAGAGATACCTGCACTCGGTAGCCCAACATATCCGTCAATGGTGGTGATGTACTGCGGTGGCTTGTGACTGTCGATGGTGGCTATGTACTGCAAGTTGTGGCCTGTCTGTTGCTGGAAACTGTCCACAAAAGAGGCCATCATGTTGGGGGACTGTACCTGCTGCATGATTACAGATGGAGCCGACTGCATCATATGCTGTGATTGCTGCATTGGAGCATGAACCATCATTTCCTCGTGCATGGCCATAATCCTCTGTTTACTGGGTCGCCCACGGGGCCGCCCGGGACCATTAGTTCTCGCCACCATCCTTGTCGGAGTAGGAGCAGGAGTAGGCGGTAAAATGGGAGCCAGTGCAGGCGGCAGGATGGGAGCAGGAGCACGTGCAGGAGGCAGAACAGGAGCAGGTGTAGAAGCAGAAGTAAAAGGAATAGGAGCTGGAGCAACAGCATAAGGAGAAGGAGCAGGAGAGAGGCCAGTAGCCAGAGTGTAAGGAGAAGATGAAGGAGCAATAGTGCGAGTTGGAGGCAGAAGGACAGCACAATCAGTTACAGGAGGCAGTACATTAGCAGGAGCAGGTACAGGAGATGAAGCAGGTGACTGTTTCGGTGGAGAGCTGACAGGAGGAAAAACTTGCGTAGCAGGTAGGGCAGGAGGTAAGACTTCTACAACCTCGTCTTCCTCGATCAGTGCTACAGGAGAGTTTTCTTCTAATTTGGACTGGCAAAGTGGTGACTCTCTAGATTCTAAGTTGCTTCCATAATCTTCGCAAGATTTGGGATTCTCAGAGTCACTGTCACTCGTAGAAAGAATCAAATCATTATTACATGTAGACAAATGCCGATCAAAGCTGTTGATGGTACGATAGGTCCGATGGCAACGAGTACATGTGACTGGTTCGTCGTCTGTGGCAGGAGGTACATAAACGTTTCTCTGCTGAACAATGGAGGTGGTACTCTCGTGAGGCGGTGATCCAGACTCGCTGCCACTACTAGAGGAATCTGCTGCCCCATCCAACTGCGGGATGCGAGGCAGAGGGCGGCTGTGCCACTGCAGGAACTTGTTCTCTTTGCCGTGCTCCTTACGTCGAGATGCAACTATGGCCTCCTCCGCTTCCAGCCGATACCTGAACTCGCGATGACATTCTTGCAGCCTCTGTACTTCTGCAGCAACGTAACTCGGGTCATCCATGCTGGCACGGTGACACACCTTACGTTTGCCGCAGCCATCAGTCTTACAATTCCACGCTAGACTACAAGAACGCTGGTGTCTGCGAGAATTCGGAAGACCCTCGGATTTGCTTCTCCGAAGATCCTTTCTTTTGGCGAACAATTCCTCCATACTATCTTTAGCCTCATTGTTCTGGAACCACAGATCTGTCTGCGAACCAAGCTCAGTCATGGTTTCCAGTCTCTTATTGTTAGGGAAGACATTTGCCACAACAGGTTCAACCTCGGAGTCCATCAATGCTTCTTCACACAGTTCTTCCTTCCCTTCCTTAGGAGACTCTGTCCCGTAGTAGATATCTGCTTTCAGGTCCACTGCCACAGAGTCCTCGTAACTGTTCATTAACTTAGGAAAGATGTCCTGCATGGAAATTCCATCAATCAGGTCATGAGGAAGGTCTTCAAAAATGGCATCCTTCAGTTCTGGAGGTAGGAGGTCTGCCGTGTTCTGAGCATCTGTTAGGCAACTGTCGTCCACATCTTTGCACACCATTTCGAGGATGTGGTCCATAATCTGACGTGCAATCTTGGTCTCTACAGGAACTTTAGAACATGGTTCTGTTTGTACAGAAGCACTCCTCTTTAGTTTTGGCATTAGCAGCTTATGGTCATCAAACTGCAAGAGTTGCTGCTGCCAACGCAGTATATCTGCAATTTTCTGTTGGGCGTACATGGTGCCTTGAGTGTGGTCTACAGTCACATTCTGGCCCAAGTCCTGTGCCGGCTGGAATACACTACTTCTCAACGTAACCTTTACGCTGTACTGTACGATCCTCCATGGTTCCACAGACGACCAATACAATCGAGAACAGCTGTAGTTCATCGGAATTATGAAGTCTTTCTGGTCCGAAACATTTGGCACAAACTCTCCGATGTTTTCCACGACTAAGGAGCCGATCATTATACGCACTTGATGTGGCTCAACATACTTTTTCTTTTTGCGGTCCAGCTCGACGTACATGGATCTGGGAAGGTCAAAGTCGGATGTTTGAGTCATCTGCTTGCCAACCAATTCTTTGATGTGAGCACAGCAGTACACACTCTTATCATCCATGAATGCACACTTCGCTTTCACCGCACAAGGGAAATGGTACGTCTCGATGCAGTTACGGAAACAACATCCCACACTCGCGCCCTTCTTCCCACACAATCTGCAACGGATCATTCTACCACGAGACATAGCCACGTGAACATTTTGCAGGGAACCATCTATTTCTTCAAATACTTCGGCTGACCATAATGCACAATTAGCATGTGTCCACTCGTTCTGTCCACAGTAAAGTAAACGACCTTCCAACGTCGGAATCCCATCACCCACTCCTTTACAAAACACACAAGTCCGTAGGTCCTTGACTGTATGTCCGCTGTAGTAATACTCTTCACTACCTTCCGGCAAAACAAAAAGATCTGCTTGCTTCCGCGAAACTTCATCACCTTCGCGTAGTTCATCTTCTTGTTTCTCGAACTTTGAAGGAGAACTGATAATAGACTTTCCAGAAACTTTGGCAGACTTTGGATCGAACCATGGGAACACTTCCCTCAAAGCACCATGATAAGTTTCCAGAAGATCAGGACAGTTTGTAGTACTTATCAGCTGTTCCATGTCCCCATGAAACTTTCGAAGTGAGATGTAACTATTTGAGGCAATACTCTTCTTGATGGAAAGAAGAGTCGAAGAGAGGCTAGCATTCAGTTGCAATTCCTGGCACCTACATCTCTTGCTCTCGCACATTTCTTCATTTACACTCTGCAATTTTTCAGGCTGGTTTGTAGTCTCTGCCTCGCTGGCGTCTGTAGCCCGTGACCTTGCGAAGGGGGTGACAAATGACTGAACACTAGGCATGAAGCTTGCATCCTCTACATCTTCCTCCATGCTAAGGCTCGTCTTCTGCTCATCGTCTGTGCTGCCGACACCAGAGTCGCTCAAAGGTGTTGCCATCGGCAGTGTCGCGATCCTGCTCGGCGGACTGCAACCGCTCGAAACACAGTCAGAAAGTTGTTCAGGGGAATGAACTACTGCAGGAACTATCACTGGTAAACTTCCATGCAGCTTGGAGTAGTCATCTATTCGAACCCTGCAGTCCTTCAAGTTGAACTTTTGTCTCAACGACCTGCTACTTTCCCTGCATGGCAACTTCTGCTCCGAAGGATCAGGCTCAAAGTCATCTACGACATGACATTCGACAGTAGGCACCTCTGAGGTCGCCTCTGGATTTGTAGCAGTGATGAGATTGGTGTTTCCTCGCCAGACAGACCTGCGATCTGAGAAATACCGGACATCATCCACGGAGGAGTCGGACTGCTCAGCTTGGTCCTGGGAGTCAACATGCTTGGAGTGGAATGTGCATCGTTTCTTGGGGCTCCACTTGAAGAGGGCACACGCCTTACGGTTCTTGCTGAGCGCCCTGAGAACCGCGAGATAACCAGTCTTGAGCTCATCTTCAATGGCTCGCCACCACGGTGCTGGTGGAGTCAAGCAGCACAGCCTACACATACAACACACACTGCTATTGCAAGCAACAGTTGTACAAGTCTATTCATTTCATTTCACTTCTCTTATATTGACCTAAAACACAGTTTCTAAAACACAAACAAATTACCATAAACCTGTTAATAGTTTAGACAAAAACTGTAAGACAGAATGTAAATTGTGTATGTGAAGAAGGCTTCCGTCGCTAGGTTAACCAATTTAATAGACATAAGGTTAAGGTACTCACAGGCTGGTACTTCTTGATAGTCGCACAAATATAAAAGAATAGTACAACTGTTGCATGGGTGCATGACATGTCACTGGCTAGACCAGCTTCATAAGGCGGTGAGTTCCGGCACCTGTTGAAACTAGCCTAGCCAAAGAAATATTGCACAACCGCACACTAATGTGTTCATCCTTTTATATACGTATGTGCAACTATCAAGAAGTACCCGCCAGCAAGTACCTCAACCTTCTGTCTATTTAATTGGTTAATAGAAAGTAAATTGTCATACAGAGTAACAGGATTAATGTAACTGTATTCATTCACACAAAAAATTAGTTCCTGCTACTCAAGTGCCTACACTTATAAAATAAGACTATTTCAAAATAGACAGTACATGCAGAATGTACATGAGAAACAGTGAACACGTTCACATGACAGAATGGCTCCTGCATCCTCTAGATACTATGTTTCGCACTTACGTCTGACTGTAGTCTATTTTCCAGATGTGGAATTAAAGTTAATTACCTAGTTAGTATACCTACAAAATTTTACTTTGTGTGTACCCAAAAATGGTGTTTTCTAAAAATAAGAAACTACGTTCACATTGCTGTCAACTTTAAGTAAAACCTCTCTATAAACACCCCTCACAGTTCTCTAGAATAGGGTCATTATAAAGAGGTTTAACTTTACAGTAAAACCCTTATTTTAAAACCCTAAGGTTCTTGAGGAAAGAAGTGATATAGTGATGGTTGTCATAAAGGGGTTTTACTCTATTGCAGACCTTGAAGGAGATAGTGTTGAATCACTGCTGCATGAGGAAGATATTAGAAATATTATGTCTTTCTTGATCACATATTTTATAAAAGAACCAACAACGCAGATGTTGGAGGCCAGAATGATGATTTAAAAGTCTGGCTAAAGCTTCTAATAAGTGTGTGTCTATATATATATATATATATATATATATATATATATATATATATATATATATATATATATATATATACATACATACATACATACATACATACATACATACATACACACGACCAAGCGTTTAACACATAAAACAGAAAAACAACAACGATTTATCATAAATGAATTGTGATAATAAAATAAATAGATAATGGGCGCATGGAAACTTTAGAGTACGTTGCAATGTTGTACATCAAAACGAAGCCAACTAGACAAAAATAAAAAAACCATACTGGAACAAATCATGCAACTGGTGTTGAAAGTTTCTTAATTTTATTTGAAGTAACTTAAAAGACTTAAAGTGCCGAAAGAAAAAAAAAAATGTTTAACATCCTACACCCTTCCTTACAAAAAAAATGTAAATTAATAAAGTTTAGGGGGTAGCGAAAATGTCCAAATTTGTTGCCAATTAATTGAAAATTAAAATGTAGCACAAAATGAAGCCTTAAAAAAAAGTTTCTTCGAATTAAAATTTAAGTCGGCAGTTGACGAAACTCTTAGAAAATGACCACTGGGTAACCAGACTTGACTAGAAGATGAAATAAAATAAAAAATTATAATTCCTGGTCGAGCTACGGTGATGTATTAAAAAAAATTTAACAGCTTACAATATTCTTCTAGAACTGGACTGGAGATGTGGATGGCGTCAGACATGGCGCTAGAGACGCCACGTCCCTCAGGCAGCAAAACTGGCAGCTCAGCACTAAAATAATCTACTCGAGCGCCTGATTGGGCCCTCTTGTAGATGGCCCTCGCTCCCTGCCATAATCTCCGCAACTTGGTCCATTTTATTACTCAGATAGATTAAGTTAAGCTGGTCTTGAAGTCTATAAATTCTGGACACTGCTGTCAATTTTGAAGAAGGACCAAGAACTGACTTAAAAACCTTCTAAAATCCCTATTCTTGTAACCAAAGAGATAAAAACAAATGAATTTATTGTGCTGAGCAATGCTCAAGGGGATTAAAAGGATTTGTAATTTAACCTCTATATAAATATGTGAGAAAATGGGAATAAATAAATAAATAAAGCAAAATTATACTTTCAAAAGAATGCCTTAGCAACCAAATAAAGCTACACACCATTCTCATAATGCGGATACACTGCTCGATCTCATACTCTCGTCGAAAGCAGATAAAGTCTTAAATTATGGCCAACTCAGTGCACCAGGTCTGTCTCACCACGACCTCATTCATGTTACCTATTCATTTCGTACGCCTAAATTTTTACCAAAAATTATTACCTACAGAGATATAAAAAACATTGACAT
>PNEQ01051851.1:0-13474 GCA_003012365.1 Medauroidea extradentata
ACAGGAGTAATTGTGTGCATAACTAATTGTGTTGTGAGAGTTCTAGTTGATTACTGTTTTGTGTATTTCATAGCTTTGTGAGCTATTAAATCCAGTACTTAATTTAACTCTTTTATTTGTAATTATAGACCTCTATCCCAAAGAACTCATGGGAATTGCCCACATATAAAGTTTGTGTTCTCAAACTTGTAACAATATGGTTACCGCTTAGTGTCCCGTAGTAAAAACCGTTCAGCGGGAAGCTTGTACGCTAGTTCAGCGCTTGGTTCGTTGAGGCGACACGGCATTTGATGCGCGCTTCAAGGTCGACCTTACTGCTCCGTCGCTTTTGAGCCTCTCACGCGCGGGTAGGCGTCGCCCTTAATATGCACGTAAGAACAGAAGTAGTAAGAATAGTAAGATATCTGTGGAGTGCAAGAGGGGAGTAACTACAGTGCAATGTTGCCACATTGTGCGTGTAAAATGTCATCGTACAATATTTTGCCACTAATATTTTCGTCCAGAAACCAGGAATCATGTGGCGTGCTTGTTATGCTGTTGTTCCTGGAGATACGAAATGCTAACACGAAGCTAGTTTATCAACTATGAAAACCAACCACCGAATTTTAAAATGAAATAATACCACTATTGATTAACCTCATTGTTTTGATGGGACAGTTTCATAAAAGATACTTTGAGATGATGATTTATCGCGGGAAAACTTGACTGTTTGCTGGGTTTCAACACACGTTCAGCTTATGAAAAGATTACTGCCTTTCACTTGGAGCTGTTGCCCTATTTGACTGAGCCGATAAGAATCACGCTATTGTAATATTTGATGTATATTATTGGTCTGCAGACAGCTACGTTGTGTCGGACGTATACCATATAATCAAACATGTCACAATACACTACAGTGTTTTCATAGGTATGTTGGCACAAAGCATTTCCGCGATATATCATCTCCTCTAATGATACTGTAT
Source organism: Medauroidea extradentata (assembly GCA_003012365.1). Taxonomy (NCBI): domain Eukaryota; kingdom Metazoa; phylum Arthropoda; class Insecta; order Phasmatodea; family Phasmatidae; genus Medauroidea; species Medauroidea extradentata. Next base: position 963 of record PNEQ01051851.1, read on the forward strand.
ATAAATTCCATCCAGAAACCGAACCGGTTTCATTGTAAACATTCTCTCGCCATTAGGGTGGGGTCTCACGCCATGTGGTGAATTTTCCATTCATATGTCGTAATAATTTCTTTTATTAAAATTTTTTTTAGAAACAAAAATTGTGCTGTAACATAATACAAATGCATTCGGTTTCAGTAGACACTTTTTTTTTACATTCACATTACTTAATGACTCAAAAAATGCAACACTGTATTTTTAGTTGGAACATAATGTATGACTAATTGCGTCTTAAATACTGATCAGATGTATTTCTAGAGCACTATCACCGTATTTCTTTTATAACTTTTACAAGGAAAATCCTTGGAATCCCAGTTGCTAAATAAATTCCTTGTATTGTAAAACTACAATGGCTGTCGTTGTAAAAAAATTCAAAGTATATGTTCGTATAGTTATAAGGTGTACACTTGCATTTTTACTTGCAATAAGAAAAAAAAATAAAGTGTATGTTTTAGTAATGGTAACACTAAACATTAATAAGTATCTTTTAAATAAATCAGTTTTATATGGAATTGTTTTCAAAATAAAGAAATTTGTGGATGCACGTAGATTATAAACCCCCCCCCCAGGCTTAGATGCTACACATCTTATCTCTAGTCCACCCTAACTTAAATGATATTTCGTATTTTTTATTTGTTTGCATTCAATGCATATTTCAGTGATATAACTTGTTTTAATTTTGGAAGCATGCAATCAACATGTGTTCTTTATAGGCTTTTCGTAAATTTAAAACCATTATAGCATAGTTTATGGGCGCCGCCTATACCTTGTGTTAGAGGCTCAGAAGTGACGGAGATATAAGGGTGATCTTGAAACAAGCATTAAATGCCGCATCGCCTCAACGAGCCAAGCGCTGAACTATACTCTATACAGTCTTAAGGTTGCAGCAGAAATAATAATTGCTAACGAAATAAATCAAAGCTTTTAAATTTTATTTTGATTCCTCACATTGCGAGTGAGCCTATAACAGTTGCCTTGTATATTTTTCCAATATTTTAAAAAAAATTTATGCTGTGCAAAAATTTTATTCTCATTCACTTGCATGAATTAGCTGCAACCTTAGAATGGATGGAGTATAGCGTGCGAGATTCTATCAGAATCATTTTTACTATGGGACATTAAGCGGCAACATATACTTTTATTGGTGGAGAGTCTGTAGCAAGGTTCAGTGCGCGCCCAATTATAGTTTCGCATACGTCCTGTTAGTACATTTTGAAGTACGGCAGTCCGGAAAGGCAGTTGTCAGTTGTGTCGAAGGGCTTAGAAACCATGTGTATAATGAGCACGGTGTCGTAACAGTGACATTCCGACCTTGCCTGAAGTGTTGTCTGTTCGTACGTTGGTACAATAGGCGCATGTGGAATAGTTTCGCAAAGAAAACCTGTTTACGAACACACTGCAACGCATTTGAAGCGTGACGTACGCGACGGCCTTAAGACCATGCTCTCTTGTTTGTACTGGTTTTGTGATAATTACCTTATTTTTTAAGCTTAAACGAGAGCAGATATCAAAAACCGTCTGGCAGTTTTGTTTAAAATGTTTTTTGTCGTAACAACTATATTTAAAAAAATCAAGAAATTGTATGGTTTCGGCTAAAAAGAAGTCGACCAGAATTTCGTAAATTACGTAATTAGCTAAAACCATAGTATTTACTGCCTTGGAAAAAAATCAGCTGTCCCGGATAAGATAATTTTAAAGAAAACTGTCCAACAGATTTTTGATATCTACTCACGTTTAGGTGTAAACAATTATCATCACTAAGAGTAGAAACAAAAAAGCATAGTCTTAAGGGCGCCGCCTGCCTTGAGGCCACGGCGGAGCAAGCATAGGGTTTAACATCTTAAATGATTTTCCCTGGCTCAGTAACGGTTCAAGTTACATATATGCCACCACTGACTTGTTTGTTTGTCTCTGTGCCGCGTACATTGCTATGGGTCGTGTACGCAGTTTTTTTTTTTTTTTCAATACTCTGAAAATTGTGGGCCAAAAACCATTTTTACACTCAAAACCACGCGAAAATGGCTATTCATAATTAATTTTCTGCAATTTTATTTACGTATCAATATTCACATTTTCTCGGCGCAGAACATGGTTAGTATCCGGAAGCAACATCACAAAAGGTGACGGAATGCCATTGAAAATAATTTCCTATTCTTTCTCAGCCAGGACTCCGAGGAAGGCAGCGCCCTTAAAGTGTGTGTTGTTTCAGTATAGAAAACGATAGACATGTACATAAAGAAAGCCGTCTAGCAGTTTCGCTTGAAGAACACGCTCGACACGTCACACCGATATTCATACTTCAGGCAAGGGCTTCCCATATATGTATACTCTATTTCATATAAGTTCGGTAAAATTTTGACACCTACTTATGGGCCATAACTTTTTATATTTTGTGATTTGTGGGAATGTAAGACAAACTTTGCCGTATAAATGGTGAAATATACATTTCGAGTTCATTTTAGAGCTAATATGGTTTTGCATTGTACCACAAATCATATAATATGCAAAAAATTACTGCCCATAAGTTGCTGTCGAATTTTACCAAACTTACATGAAACAGGGTATATGTACTTGAAAGGCGAGATAGCACAAGCCAACGAAGTTCTGTAGAGCGTTCAGGCTGGCCATGTTTTATGAGAGAGTAATGCGATATCCAGGGGCGAGCTTGTAAATGTAGAGAACAGACCAGTTCTACAACACCAGTGTTCAGAATACTGCCAAGCGAACATTTTTTAAAAATATAAACGCGCGCTCGTTTGTTCGTTCAGTTGTTTCTGGGCGCGAGGGACTGGCCACGGGTTTTACTGCGAGGCCGTGTTGTCAGGGCCAGTAAAACATTTTGACGGGGAAGAATGGGCTTTTAAATTTTTTTACGGTCGGCAGCAGGTAACATTTACAGAAATCTTCTTCTGCCCCGGAATATTTTCTTTTCCATTTTAATACGCCGCCCCGCACACAACACGCCCTACAACTGAAAGAGAGCGAGAGAAATAGAGTGAGAGTGAGAGGGGGTAGGAGAGCTTTTAGACGTCCGATGCACGGTTACAGATTTCACTTTGTAAGGTTCAAAATGCAATTTTGCGTGTCGTGCGAAAGACAAAGGAACGACAGTCGGAATCTTTTATGCATGTTCATGTTGTTGCGAGCGAATGTTGCTGAATCGCAGGGAAACCAACAAACGATAAATCCAAATTACTTGGAGAAAAAAGCCGGCGCGAGCTTATATTTGGTGCCGAACAGTTGGCAGAGGTATTCCCGAGTAGACGGTTCTTCGAAAACCGTACAACGTACGACTAATAGCTACTTAGGAATAATATTCAAAGAACTTTTCACACGTGCTCATACCAATTACATGCTCTACGTTAAGGGGCATATGTAGGGTGTCGAGCGATCGACTGGAATAGTCTACTGTATCGTCGATAAAATCTAAACTACTCATCATAATTCGATGCGATTTTTTCGCCGAGTCGATATTCTATTTCTGGGCGTTTAATTGTACAGCACTGGATGGTAGTATGCTTTGCTTTCCAGTAAACAAATTGAAAACGGAATTTAGAAAAATAAGGGGTTGAAACAACGAAAGCCACAATAAAATGGAAAACTGTAATTTTTATAATTTTTCGTAAGTACTCTCCGAAAACCACTACGTGAGTGGTTTACAGATGTTAAAATTATTTTAAAATCAATACGCAAATATTTTTGTATTTCGGTTATTATTATTGAATGCAAGATATTATCGTACTAAAAATTACAAAAAATACTGTTTTCCATTTTTATAGATTTTATGGTTTCAATTCCATATTTTTTGTAAATATCATTTGATTTTTTTTTACTGCAAAGCAAAGCGTACCACCGCCCTGTGCTATATTAATAAACGTCTGCTAATAAAATATCTACTCGGCAAAAAATAATATCCCATCGAATTATGATGAGTAGTTTAGAATTTATCGACGATTGAGTGTCTTTTGTTCGACATCTTGCCGTTACATACCCCTTAGGGGTGGTCACGTGACAAAAATTCATAACTGTATGTTTGCATGACATAGCGCTCGTTTTATCGACGGAGTGAGAGATTTTGGTCAGCTCTTAACATAGAGGTATTTAGCGCTGGTGGAGGGTGACATGAGGTGAGTATGGAGCAGCGCCGGAATGAAAGGGCGGGGGAAACGGGAGATCCCCGAGAAAACTCGCCGACCAGCGGCGTCGTCCGGCACGATTCCCACATGCGAAGATCCGGGGACCGACCCCGTCGGGAATTTAACCCGGTTCGCCTTGGTGGGAGGCGAGAAGTCTGACCTCTCTGCCACCTCGGCCCCTTCGTTTTATTGATATTACTTGTGACATTTTCCACCAGTACACATTTTTCAGCTCTCATAGAGAGTCAGAATTTGCAAACCACGCGAACATAGGAATTACAAAAACCAAGTGACTTACTCGTATGAAATAATTGACACTGAAATTAGCTGTTATGGGCCATATGCTAAAATATTTACATACACACAGCAAAGTCCTTTTGTATTTTTTTTTTTAATTTTCGTAAATGCATTAAATTATCATTTTCAGATTAAAAAAAAAAAACCAAGGAATTATATCGTCTGTGAAAAGTAAAATTGAATTTTTAAGACAGCAAATAAGAACATAATATATAGTTATGTACATAGCCGTAAGTCACATATTAGCTTTTCCCGCATGACTCAGTGTCGACAACGTCAACATACTTGTCTTGTGCAGCTGACGTGTGGGAACAGGTTTGACAAGTAAGTCTGCTATACACTAGCTGTGACGTGCCACTGCCTCTGCTAACTGCATTCTTGTGGCACTTGTGTTTCATTGGAACTTTTAACGATATTTTGCTTATAGAGTTTCCTATGTTTTATCATTATCGTCATCATCACTATTCACTGTTATTTATGTTTTATTTAAGTTGGCAAGACTAGGCCCTCTCTTATATGTAACAATACAAGTCCACATCCACGTATTACATATTATACTTTGGTACGATTTTCAAAATAGTTACACAAATTTAACACGTCTATCACTAAATTAGTAACATTATTTAGTTAACAAAATAATTTTATTAATTTGCCTAGCATCAACTACAACAACTATATTTTTAGTCGAAGTGTCTCGTTAGAAATCAGTATATTACATAACTAATATACCTATGTTTACAATTATTTTCAGTTTCTCCTTGTGAAATGTTTACTTCAGGGGCGTCATTTCAGGTTTTTCCAGGGGGGGGGGGCAAGATTTTGTTTTCTGACGACAGTGACCTTGTTGCATCTTTTTTATTAATTAAGCATGTATAAATTAGATACTTTAATAATAAAACTTCAGTTTTATGTCCTTAAGTTAGCATTATTTACATTTAAAAATACAAAAAAATTATATTTATACACAAAAATTCCAAATCCAAGGGGGGGGGCATTTGCCCCCCCCCCCTGTAGCCCCAAATGACGCCCCTGGTTTACTTCAATTAAAAAATGAAAGAACAATAAACGAACAAGTAGTACATCTGTTTGAAAAGCTAAACCACATATATTTAATTAAGTTCAGTTATTGTTATGTGTTGGACTGAAGGCAGATCTAATATCGATGATGTTGAACTGCAACGTCGTATGTCACTGTTATTCATATATATTGATTAATGTGTGTTATATAATTTTACATTTATGTTCTTGTACGGTAAAGATGTCTGAACAGTTATTACGATATATACTGTGATTACTATGCTATTTAAGTACTTTTACCTGTCCTGCCATACGAGGTTGAGTTCAACACCATCGATATGTGTAAAATATCGTCCATGTATACTTTCTGACGGCTGAATATCTTGCCATGAGAGAAATCCTGGCCAGACTAGAGCAGAATGCTCTGCGCTTAGAGGCGATTAGGCAAGTGTTTAGCGATCAAGAATGGACCTTAGAGCCAGCGTGTTTCCAGGTCTCAAAATTATACTTGCCACAGTATGATATTATTTAACGTGTCCAGAGTCAACTGTTTGAACTAATATAATAGCAGTGGAACAGATTACGCGTAGCAAATGCATAATTCTCGGTATTTTTTTGCTCTAGAAGTTGGTTAATATCGTTAGCTAGCTTTTTTTCGTACCGACTTTCAAAAAAGCAAATATTTAGAATGGTGTATTTAGCGTTTATTAATTTACCACACGGTAAATGCTAAAAGTTTTCAATTGTTTAAGAGCGTTGGACCCGTAAAATTTAATTTTTTTTATATTCGTACCAAACACCGTTCAACTTTTGCACATCAGATAACACGTCATTTCCGCAAATAAAAAAAAAATTAGGCCCCATAGTTTTTTGCAAAATCACTCATCAAAGTCACGAAATGGCCATTACGGTGCAGCCAAAATAAAAATTAAAAAAAGTAATTAACTCACGAATTCAAAATTACGGGAACTGAAAGTCGATGTATCAATGCATTTCATGACATGTTTGACAAAAGATAGTTTTGAATATTTCAGTAGTAGCCGAAAGTCAAGACTTAAAAAAAAAATACAAAAATATATAACTTTGTGTTTACAAAAGTGTCTTGAAGTAGTTCACATCACTAAGTATCGATATGAATTATCTTGTTTCTGCAAGTTAATTATTTTTTATTATTTTGGCTACACGGCAACTGCCATTTTGTGAATTTGATAGGTAATTATGCTAAATCTATGGGCCCAAATTTTTTTTATTCGGGGAAATGACATGTTATCTAGTGTGTAAAAGTTAAACAGTGTTTGGCACACATATAAAATTTTGAATTTTTACGGGTCCAACGTAAACTGCTCCTCTGCCTGCCCCCTGCTTCGGCAACGTTCGACAGTGTTCGGCAAGGATGCGTCTGGCACCCGGCCGTAGAACAGGTCAGGGGGGGCGATTAAATATCGCCTTATATGTACAAGGCAAAATTTGCACCTGCGTTACGTGTGCTTGTGCTGGATTGGAATTGTATACTAACGTAATGCCTAGGGACTGGACAATTTGGCGAATTCAATAACCTGTAGGCTAGAACCCATTGTCCTATGCATACTCAAGCCCCGTTTATTCGTTCATCGTCTGCTGTTCCACTGAGTTGCAGCTAGTTGACAAATAGTCGGGACTTTAGTATGTATAGTACAATGGATTCTAGTCTGCAGGTGATTGAATTCGCGGAATTTTTCAGTCCCTAGTAATGCCTAGAGACATGCAAAATTCGCGTTATTTTCTGGCAGCTGACTAGACTCCAAGTGACTATATACTAGTTCGACGTCTCCTGCTGGCAGGTATTGTCGTGACTTGCCGCGGAGAATACTTACACGGTAGAGAGGCCAATCTCTGTAAAGACGTAATACACGTAAATAACAACACACAAAAGTTCGTGGCCAGTTGAATCGCAGATTATGCTCTGTTATGTATAGGAAAGTGAAGTTTAGTCTGCTACCAAATGATAACGCGAATTTTGCATGTCTCTAGTAATGCCATAGAAGAAGCATTTAACTTGCCCTGAACTAACGTTGCGCTGCGTCGGTGCAAAAAGCAGGTGGCGATATTTAATTGCCCCCCTGGACACTCGCCTGGAAATCCGGGCGGTCGGGCCCAAACTCCGCCCACTTCCCTCCCACTAAGATAAACAATTTATCAATATGTATTTTTTTTATTAATTTATGAAATACTCACTTTGCTCACAATTTCAAATCATGGCTCCAGAAATCTTTATTTTCTTTATAATGTTAACAATTGAAAAAAAAAGTGGGCGGAGTTAGTCGGACCGCCCGGAAAACAGCGCCAAAAAGTACGACATTTTCGGTAACTTGACGAACTGCAGTCAAACAACAAGGGGGTCAAGCAAAATACATTGGTAGATAGGCGAGTGTCCAGACCTGTTCTTCTACGTCCGTGCTGGCCACATACATAGGCGATGACGCGTCGGCTGGTGAGAAAGTATGCCGCCCCTGCGCTATGTAGAGTTAGGGAGGGTGAGGGGGAGTGGTAGACTTAGGGGGAGGGGCAGGGAAATCCACGTAGATGAGTCAGTCGCGGCTCCTTTATTGGTTGTGTATTCCTTGGAGGAGGGGGGTGGGCTGCTTAGTCACAGGGCGGTCACGCGATCATACACAGCTCCGTGTGTTGCACTTTACATAGCCTTACTGCATGCCCGGCTAAAGAAGGTAGTTTATTGTCTTGTTATTGTGTCCAGTCGCAGTTCTTGGCATACTCGAGAAAACGCCGGCCGCTTTAACCGAGTGCGTTATAACAGGAAATGTGTAATGTCACCGAAGTGCATTGCATTCTCCAAACTGCACAGACACTAGTAGGTAATCAAAGTTTTTTTGGACATGGTAAGGTTAATTCTACTACAGGTTAGAAAGAAAACGTGTTTTCTTATGGGAGAGCTTGGCACAGGGAACATTTCTGCCGCTAGTTTCGCTATTATCGCTAAGAGACCAGAAATATACTAAACTGAAGTAAAATTACGTTTAAATAGGCTTGGAAATGTTAAGTCTTTTTACTTAATTTTAATGTAAAGAGAAACCAACTTCGCGTTTAAATGATCAACTTTATGTAACTTAAAATTCAAGAAAGCCCCGTGATTGGTCAGTTTGTACACATTACTGATATCAGCGTTCAGATGGCAGAAGTTTTTCCTGTGACAAACTTTTAACAAGTATCTTTTCTAACCTGAAGTACAATTTACCTTCGACATGGTGTTATGGACTTACGGTTATGGTTTCAATTTGATTTACACCGATTATTAAAGCCCGGTAGTTTTCGCGAAAATATTTTTGCAGCACTTTGTTTCAGTGCCTTACGTGCGCATCTGCATCTCTGGTATGTGGTCAGTGATTGGATGCCGTAACACCCAGCGTGTGGAGGTTAAACCCGCAAATCACAGACGTGATGTGTCACAGTTATCCGTTTACTGATTGGCACAGTCAAATGAATAACGACTCTGCACAAAAAACACTCTGCCAATAATCATTAAGTTGAGCTGCAGGTGTGCACGTAAGACTCTGTGAAACAAAGTGGGGCAAAAATGTTTTCGCGATAACTACCGGGCCCTACCGCATGCTGCTATTATAGCAGTAGGTAGGCGAGTACTTTAACACAAAATTTGTCCATTAGCTTCCAATTCTGATACGTCGCGTTGCGTGTCATTAATTAATAATTAATGAATTTGGACAGAGTACGAAACAGAAGCAGAGTGTATTGTACCTGAAATTGCGCTTATGAGAACATTACCGATGTACACAGGCAAATTAGACCTGTTTGGTCGCGTTCTTGAACCGATGTTTCTGCTTTATACCTGCCTGGAATTTCGGTGGATCTGAATGCTCGAATACATCACTCGGTTAATTTTCGAACACAGCGGGGGACGAAAGGTTCTTAATACAGTAATCACGTTGAGAAATTTAATTTCAAAGAAAGCTTAGTTGCCGTTTTTATTTGCATAAGTAAATTATTTATGCTTTATGTGTTAACGCTGCATATTGATAAGGTTTTATTCCTTTTGTAGATTTTCTAATGACATTTTTTTTTACTATTAAATATTTTCACATTGTGTTCAACGGGGATATTTAGGCTACTTTTGTATTTCGTGTATGAAATGTTCTTTGTGTAATTTGTAATGAAAAATATATTAACAAAAGCGTTAGCCTGATGTTCGATTATTGTCTCAACCAAGGTATATATCATTCGGAATAAAGTGAGCACTAAAGATGTAACCTTTGAAAAAAATCACTAGCCATTACTGCACATTAGTCAACATTAACTATAGTTACATTATTGTTTGTATAGTTGGTAGCGAATCATAGCATGTAGTTCCTTGTATTTTCTTATTTGAATACAGCATTAGAGAAAGAACTTCAAATGCAATCGACCTCTCTGTATACCATATACTTAAAAATATTTATTTTTGATCCTATTGACATACCTACTAGCAGTGTAGTTCGACTTGATTAGCGCCACCACAAAGTGATGCAACCGTCCGCTGCATTCAAAACTGTCGCGCCACAGACGTAGTACAAAATTCCACCGACGGGTGGCACCAGAGTTATGTTTTCGCCGCTTCGCTTGCTTGAAAGCGAGTTGACTCATGAGTGTGTGTGTCCGCTGTGTAATAAATATGGGTTTCTGATGAACACATTCGAAAATATTAGAAGTAACTTTATGAATATCATTGGTAACTGATGTGAAGTCATTAGTAATCTGTTATGTTTTACGAATGCCAGCCTAAACATATGAAATTTAAAATTTTTTTTTTTCTGTTTCACACATTAAGAAAACACATTATGTATTGTTTTTTGTTAATTGCGTCGTCGTCGTTCATGTCAGAATGCTGAACGGAACATGAATTGCGCGTGTCGTGTGTTAATAGTGGCGATTTTGAATTACCGTACAAATTAATATGCTACGCATGTATTTACGAGATAAGTAACGACAACAGTGTGTGTCGTAACCAATTACGAGTCGATGAAGAGAAAACAGCGTTATAAAACGTTAATTTGCAGGTACTTATTACTAGTATTACTATTGAGTGTAGCAGACATACAACGCCTGTTCATTTAATGAGTAGATATTGCAGATAACATTTATCGGAGCAGTGTAAAGTAAATGTAAACATTGTGCGAGCCTATGTAAATAAAAGCACGTGGCAGTGTTTATGTTTACATGCAGTGGAAATATATAAACTGGCGGAAAATCGAAAAAAAAAAATGAGGGCTTTTTTGAGTGCTCACTTTATCCCGAATCACCTATAGATAGGTAGGTGTTTCAATAAGGACGTAGCTAATTACTTTACCATTCATTACGTACATAATATTCGGAAAATTAACGGGTAGCTAAGAAGTAATTAAGCTATTTTTAATTTTAAGATAAATACTATCCCTCGCCAAATAATAAACACTAAGTAACTCCCAGTACTGGTTTCATCCTATGATACGCACAACTCACCTAATAGTAAAATGTAATGTTTATATAAGGAAACATTGCCGTTTATTCGCTGTATCCTTCATTTGTTCAATGAAAATTATTATTGTTAACAAAAGGTTAATTATACTACAGGTTGGAAGGACCAATGTAATAAGTTTGCCACAAGGACAATTTCTGCCGCTTGTGTGCAAACCGACCAATCACACAGAGCTTTCAAAGTTACGTGAAGTTTATAATTTAAAGACAGGAATTGGTTGTTTTCTCTTTTATATCAATTTAAACGACTCCCCTGTTTCTCAAGCATTGTTAAATTTAATTTTACTACGGTGTCGTATTTTATCACACCCGTTCGCGATAACAGTGAAACTTGCGGCAGAATATTTCCCCGTGCCAAACTCTCCCATAAGAAAACACATATTCTTTCTAAGCTGTAGTGGAATTAACCTTGTCGGTGTGAAGGGAGGGAGATAGTGTGGGCAGAGTGACGCAGGCAGTGCAGGTCGCCGAAGCGAACGGCGAGCGGGTCGATAGGCCGCCTGAATACTGCACGAAGGGGCAGCTGCAGTGGCAACACGAACACATCGCAGTCCCAGGGTGCGTCATACAGCGTGCACTACCTTGTACCAGAGTATCGGGCTAGAAGCTCGTCGTACATAGCACTCACTACTGGATCCAGACCTATTTGAAAAGAGGGGTGGGGGCAAAGATTGCTTATACCTTCCTTCCCACCAATTTTGTTTTCCAGGAAATTAAAGTATTGGGTAGAAAAACCGTTAATACTGCTGTAATATGAATTTAATTTTACAATTTTAGAAATTAAATTTTCGCCATGAGAAAAATCAAAAGTATGCCAATAAATTAAACTCGTAATTTCAATTTAATTTGTTGGCGTTGACATGCACATAAACATTACAAATACACACTACCACATGGCACGTAGCTTTACGTTACAAAATAACTCTTTTCTTTTAGCCAAAAATTGATAACACTTTTATTACTAGGAAAATTAACTTCTTGGCATACCTATTATTTTTGTACTGTTTCTCAAACAAGTCACAGCCAGCCTGCCGCCCCTTTAATATGCCGCCCGGGGTACATGCCCCCCCCCCAATACCCTCTAGATCCAGCACTGACTGTACTCAGCAATTTTTAGTGAACTGTGGGCGTGTCACAATTGACCGGTGTTATGCATCAGTTTGCTAAGCGATAATTACTAGTTCAGAATTAATTAATTTTATACTTTGCAACGGATTTTTAAATTTTTTTCTCCTGCACCCTGCGGTTACAAAGAGGCTACTAGATTAATAGGGCTAATGCACTTTAAAAAAAGTCTTTTTCTGTTTGAGCATGTGCGTGTCTGTGTGTGCGCGCGTGTTTGTGTGTGCGTGTTTGTGTGCGCGTGTTTGTGTGCGCGTGTTTGTGTGCGCGTGTTTGTGTGCGCGTGTTTGTGTGCGCGTGTTTGTGTGCTCGTGTTTGTGTGCGCGTGTTTGTGTGCGCGTGTTTGTGTGCGCGTGTTTGTGTGCGCGTGTTTGTGTGCGCGTGTTTGTGTGCGCGTGT
>PNEQ01051852.1:0-13474 GCA_003012365.1 Medauroidea extradentata
TGGAAGCCAAAGGATTATTCTCGAAGGAATGAGAGAGCACGAAGTAATGGAATGATAGAGCAGGAGAAAAAAATTAACAGATTGATAGAGCAAGAGAAAATGAAATACAAGTCTATTCTCGAAAGAATGACAGAGCAGGAAAAACCTAGATTATTCTCGAAGGAATGAGAGAGCACGAAGTAATGGAATGATAGAGCAGAAGAAAAATTAACAGAATGATAGAGCAGGAGAAAATGAAATACAAGATGGCCGACAAAACAGACGACAAAATGGCTGACAAGATGGCGGACAAGATGGCAGACAAGATGGCGGCCAAGATGGCGGCCAAGATGGCCGACAAGATGGCGGCCGAGGCACCGAGCACCGACGCCACGCGCCACCAAAGTGCACCCCCTATTCCTATCTACTATCTTAAGTTTCTTAATTAACTTGTTTCTTACTTATTTTGCCGATTTGTATACATCGCACAAACTGTTTTATATTATGTCTACTGTTTCACTTTTTTTCGCCATTTTATTTTACATTCAGTACTCTCACACCAGTTTACACTGCTCGCGAGCAGATGCAATCAGGAGTTGATCGTGGTATATCTTGTCACAAAGGCGAGGTATGGATGTGGTCCAAGGGAAGCTGTACTGAACAGTGACTACACAACACACAACGCTGAACGTATGTTGAACCATTGGACAGGAATATGCAGGCACATCAAACAGCCGATATCGTGCAAGACGCGAGGAACTTATTCCCCAGTAACACGGCTGCAGTCACAGAAAATTAGTAAGAATCAGTGGCCCACCCATGGGAGGGTTTTGGGGGTTGAAACACCCCTCGAAAATGTGTGAAAATTTTTTGAATATTTGTTATTTTTTGTTAGGTTATATTACTATTGCACTTCAAAAAGTTGCGTACATTTAACTGTAAAGATTTAAAATTATAATGCTGTAATTGCCTAATCTTCCAACGAAACTTTGGCAGGGAGAGTTCATGGGGCACACATCTCCCCCTTCCTCTCTTTTACCTTACGAAAACTACTTAAATAGCACCATTTTGCTCATTGAAATACACATTTTCTCTGAGGAGAGCCCCCGGACCCCTCGTTTTATTGGCGAGGATCGGTTTTACTTCACAACATTCACAAGTTTGGAATCCTTCAAACCATGACAGGAAGGGGGTTTCAAAGTATCACGCCGATTATAAAAATATATTCGGAGAACCTCAATAAGGCTAAAAACTGCTTTTACAACCTGTCATATCTGGAAAAACTACTCACGGTATTCGTGTGAAACTACACTAGAAGCATGCTTTGGACTTATATTAAAACTTTCTACAAATAAAAATATGGGATCACCACTGAAAGATTCCGTCAGGCGAGTGATCTACGATACCACTGCACGCCGTTTCAGTGTCTTACGGCAAAGGCGATACCGCACCAGATCATCCAGTCAACATCGCCCTTCGCGCCGTGTCTTACACAAATACACGGCCAGTGGGGCGAGAGGCTCAAAAGCGGCGGAACAGTAAGGTCGACCTCGAAGCGCGCATCAAATGCCGCGTCACTTCAACGAGCCAAGCTCTGAACTAGCGCGCGAGCTTCCCGCCAAACGGGTTTTACTATGAGACACTAAGCGGTGACCATATAATTTTATTGGTGGAAAGTCTGCAGCTAAGTTCAGTGCAGGTCGCAATCTGAGTTTGAAGTACGGACGTCTGAAAAAGCCGGTTTTTAGCCATTTTGGAGAGCTTGAAAATAGAGTTTTTAATAAGCGTGGTGTCTTATCAATGAGGTTTCGACATTGACTGAAGTTTATTTTCTTTTCGTAAGTTGGCACAATGGGTGCACATGGAGAAAAAAACGGTTTACGAACACACTGCAACGCATTTGAAGCGTGGGGTAGGCGGCCGCATATTTTTAAAATAAGATACGTTTCATGCTACACAGATCAGCATAATTGTATCCGAAAACAGTCATGTTTAGCCACTGTCTAGTCGCTATTTTTTGACGCAGGTAAATATAATTTGGATGGTTTTCAAAACTCATTTATTTGAAAATTGACTCTACTCGGGCCAACCTCGTAACTTCTCGCAAACGCCCAAGGCGAGCAAGAGTGACAGGTCATGCCACGAAGAAGAAAATGAGAGAACTATGACGACAAAGGGGAAGCACCGAACTCCAACCTCAAAGTTTTCTCACTCGAGCCGGCCTCGCAACTTGTTGATGAAAATCATCGTGGCTAGAAATAAAAGCAGAAGAAGAAACGTTGGCGGTTGGAAAGCGAGGGGGGGGTTACTCGGTGCCGGTACTTGGGCTAGCACGCCGCGCAAAAATACGACCACGGATGAAGGTTCGGTAGTGTGCTGCTGGTGGAGTGGAGGTGTGGGCTATCACGCGATGACGAATGATTTACGGCGCCGTCCCATTTTCCATTTTCTCTTCGGTGACGAGTACCTTGCGGTGGCTGCTTATCCGCCCGGGAAGTTATGAAATATTTATTCCCGAGGTAGAGGCGCTCTTTACCCCGGGCCGAGACAGAGAGAGATAGATAGAAATAGAGAGAAAGAGATGGCTGTAGAACTGCAGTTCAAGACTGCATTCATTTGCTGCTCAGTTTACTGGTCAGTACTAGCAGCTGAACTCAAATAGAACCCTAATCGGTAAAGGTTGTCAGTAGAAATAATGGCCTCTGCTTATAAACACAGTAAAATTATTTTACTCATCTAAATAGTAAACACATTTTAATACTTTATAAAGATTCGTTTAGAAATAACTCTTCTTTAACTCTGAGCAAAGTATAAAGTATTTTAGTAAAAATAATTACGTAGAAAAACAAACCACACTTTAAAAACTCAAAGCTAGTCTCGGTTACAAACCTTACTTCCAGTTCATACTTACATTATCTATCTCTTGTCCCTATAACATGGACATTATAATTTGAGAGTAAGGTGCGTCATATATTTTCCGCAATATGTATGTCGACTTCCCGCACGCCAGTATGTATTGCAGGAATTGACAGGTCGTTTAGACAGATACTTATCAGTAGCCACAGGCCGTGTTCCAACTGGCACCTTTTTGTTACCTGAATGGTCACGTGACCCAATTTAATGTATAAAATCTGTGCCATACTTTGGTGGTTTGCGTTTTGCGTTCCGTAGATTACTGAAGCTTACAAATTACCAACTATCAAATGCAATCCCCCAAATCACCGCAGCATAATTACAATAATCAGGGAAATCGTATAGCATAGAGTTTCTTAAACTATATTAAAGTTAGTAAAACTATTTGTAAAATCCTTTGAAAGGCTTCGTTTACCATTTGCAATTTGAACCTACAACTTTATTTCTATTTTTACTCTCTAAAAATCAGTTTATAAAATTGCCACACGTGCGTATAGGAGCGCTAAGAAATTAGGTACAATATAATTGTTTCCCAGACATCCATGGTAGCAATCCTAAAATTGTTATAAAACAGTCAAATGTACACTTAAGTTACCAGACTTGTATTGCAACAACTGTAAAAGTTTGCATATTTACAAGGCGAAAGTGTGATAACTGTCCCATACTGCGTTTAGGTTAATTACTTCCTGAACATTTTAGGAAGATTTTTTTTTACAGCGGCAGCAGCCAGCATACCTTTATAACGCACAACACCAAAACTAAAACATTCTCCAGCTTCGACAATGGGACACCAGGCAACAGGGAAAGCTACCAATAACTGATAGTCGAGGTGTTCTAATTGGAAGCTCACAAAAAAAAAAACTGCAAAACTCCAAATACCATATCGTCACTGATTTTATGAAATCTGTACCTCGGAGGCATAAGACACTATGTCACAAATATCACACTTTTCAGGAGAGCAGTTTGAAGAGTGACATCCACTTGTGAATCAGGCTGTTTAGTGCTCGAAAACCAACGTTTTTGACACAACACAGACTTTGTGTTGTATGCCACTACAAAGTATTTAAACCGTGGCCATGTTTACGGTAAAAAGTGCATTTTGACAAAAAGTGGACGTAATGTCTTATACCTCCGAGGTACAGAAATATCCTATGTGTAGAGCCACGATTTTATGGCGAAAAGATTTTTGCAACATTTGGTTTCGATGCGTCATGAGCACACCTGCAGCTCTGCTACATTGTCTGTGGTTGGATAATTTTATTCTCACTGGCCTTGGCGAATTATAGACGTACAGACTCACAATTTTCATATTCTGATTGGTGCAGTACAATGAGAAACGTGTCTGAACATAGGCACGGTGCCAATAACCTTGAAACAGAACTGCCGATGTGCACGTGAGTTACTGAAACAAAGTGGGGCAAAAATCTTTTCGCGACAAAATCGTGGCCCTACCTATGTGTTAAAATCAATTTTTTTCGGGAGAGACAAAAAAACATATAGCCACTAACAGTGTTATGGTATTTGTTAGTAACTACAGTAAAATGTCATAAAAGCATAATTTCTATCCATCTGTGTAAATTGTAGCACAAGCACAGGCACAGAGAAAATAACTTTAATATACTATTTATAATTTGGCACATAGGAGGGTTCATAAAATCAACACCGATATGCAAAGTAAGTTGTATCACGGCCTCGGCAAGTAAAGGAACGCTCGTCAGTAAGTTGAGCTGGTGTCAGCAGCAAACGGAACATGGACCCAAGTAGCGCATGGCGTGCAGCAAGATAATCACCTCCACGCTCACCTGTTCAACTAGACATTGATCTGGCTGGGCCAAGCTCCGCTGCGATGCTGCCTTGTTACGTTAATTGCTGCTGATGCGAGTGTGACCACTGCTCAGAGATAGCCCGCACGAACTGCTTCAATCTACCTGCTAGCTGCTCTGTACAACTGCGTTTATAACAACTACCTGGAGTCACATCAACTTCTGTCCTCATAAGTAACATAAGCGCATACACATACAAAAAAATTATCCACCACCATCTTTGGTTGGTTGAATTTTTTTTTCACACTGGTTTCCTATTTGCGTGTCTATATTTAGCCACAACATAGAGAAGACGGTAACTTACGGATAATACTGATTGATTCGTTTGGTTATCTCATCTCGCGAAATTGTAGACACGAAAATAGTTGCGTATGTAATAAGCAATATTATGAAAAGTTCCTAATCATGTTATGTTTAAACGGGTCTCTCTATCTGGGCTAAATGTACAAAAATAAATCGGAAACAGATGTTAAAGCAACATTTTAAGCTCCAAAATGGTTTTCAGATGTTCCACCGTATACAGTCCTAACAAAGACTGAAAATGTAACATCGGTCTTACATTTACATGCTATTCTTTGACCAGAAAACAAGTTTCCTACATATCAGCCACTGTTTAGAGTGACCCCTTTCTCAGTTTCGCAATGCTTCGTTTGAAATTGGTTTTCATTCCTCTCAGCAATGGTTTATCATGTAATTTATTAATGAAAATAGACTTTAAATACTGCAGCAGGTGAATTGTATGGGTTCTCTCTACGTGGTAAGTAGGCCTATTTGAATACTTTGACAGACCTATTGGCCGTGTAACCTACTTAGCTGCTTAAAGTGATTCCTCAGTTCCGAGAGTTATAATGCTTACGTTTAAACATCCAGGTACTTATACAGGATGTTGACAAGAAACATCGACAGGTGATTTCCCGAGAGAAAAAATGACACTTTATACGAAAATTTAATATTAAGGGTGTTATGAGCCTTTAAAAATCAGATTTAAAAACTTTATTTCCTCACAAATTGGAAATTAATGTAAGAAAACGTCAAATTTATTGAATATTACTTCGAGTTAATGTGACTGGCAAAATCATAGCAAACCCTTGTTGCTACCCCCAACTTTTACGAACATTTAAGTGGTGGACACTCTTAAATCATGTAGCCCTACGACTTTTTAATCACCAGGATATTCTAAAATTTTAACGTCAATTATTGAGTAATGTGACCTTAGTAACACAAAAAGGGCCCATTTGTAGCAAACTGTCCAGAACGCATCGTTTTCGTACAAATCTCTCCTAAAGACTTGGTATAATGATACAAAGCCTAGCGCACAGGCAATACTACGTACATGGGCGTTTGTTCTATCTCGCCTCGTCGCACAGACGGTATCGTATATACATTGCAAACCTCATGTACCAAACCCTTAGAAACTCACGTAACAGCAACCAACACATTGTTCTTGGCACTCTATCGTTGCTTCATGTTTTTGCAGAAAAATTTTGAATCGAGTACAAATGAAATATATTAATATAATCTCGGTACAAGTCTTATAAAAACACTTGTAAAAACCGTTTATGTAGTTTGTGACACTACTGCAAAGTTGTAGTTGAATATAAGTTATCCAACACATCTACGTCACTACAGATGGCTAGACCCACGATTTTGTGATGAAGAGATTTTTGCACCATTTGGTGTCAATGCCTAATGTGTACACCTGCAGTCTGCTCCATGGTTAGTAATTGAATTATTTAACTCTCGCCTAGTGCAGTCAAATGTGAGACATGTCCAACAAAGCCACGTTGCCAATAACCATGATGCAAAACTGCCGATGTGCACGTAAGGCATTGAAACCAAATGGTTCAAAAATCTATTCTTGACAAACTCATTACTCAACGAATGGAGTATAAGTTATGCCATTTCACATGCCAGTAGTGATATGTCAACACCTGTTTATTACCTTCCCTATCCCCCAAACCTAGTGCTGTATCTGTCTCGTGTTTCTTCTTATATGCAGTTTTCTTACCTTTTTGGTACCACACAAACATGTGATTACAACGGCAGATCAATGCCAAGCAATACGTGCAGCATTTCGGAATTAAATATACCATGGCTATTTATTGTAGTGAATTTATTTGTTACACATAATACAATTCCTTGATAATTAAGCGACATTTCACGCTAGAACATAGCCGGGTACCATTAAATTTGCCGGTCTGTATGACACTTCCAGAGTTTACAGTACGTGTGAGCAGACTACGTACATTAACGATTAGTAGGGGCCGGAAAATTTCACGTATTCAATGTCCTGCATGATATAATACACTATCCTATTCATACTCAAGCCCCATCCCTTTGACCACCAACTGCTACTCAGTGGAACAGCAAACAATGAACGAATAGACGGGGCTTGAGTATGTACAGGACAATGGATTCTAGCGCGCAGGTCATTGAAACCACGAAATTTTACGGTCTCTAACGATTAGTAATAAAACACCAGGGTAGGTCACCGTCTCCCATTGTGCACGCTGCGTTTGTGCTTTCAGGAATATGCACATGGTTAGCGTTGGTACTTTACTTAGTAGTGTAACGTACGTGATAAAATAATCAAATTGTTTCACCTGCCCATGACTCACTAATTCCTGTAAAACACGGGTTCGATTACCGGCGGGGTCGGTTCATTGATCTTCGCATGTGGGAATCTTGCCGGACGATGTCGCTGGTCGGCGGGTTTTCTCGAGGATCTCTCGTTTCCCCCGCCTACTCATTCCGTCGCTGCTACGTATTCACATAATGTCACCCTTCGTCAGCGCTAAATACCTAGATGTTCAGCGCTGACGAAAATTCTTCACTCACTTCTGTAAAGCACACCCACACTTGGAGATTCAGCTGAAACGATAAAATGCCAAGAACAAAATGTTGATATCGCTTATGTGAGGTATTTAAGGTTCGGAGCACGACGTCTGCAATGAGTATCCACTACTGTATGAACAAGCAACCGTAAAGTCAACCTCACATAGTACTTAGTGTGTACTGAGATTGATAATATGCTGGAAAATTGTTTCGAAGATTTTTTATGCTGCAAAAAATATGTTTAAAAGGCCACCATTTTTATTCATCAGATAACTAATGAAATAAAGAAATGTTCAACTGGCCAAAGTCTTGACAGAATCATCTAGCTATGAAGTATGTAAATGTACTTTAAATCCAATTCACCTGTACTGTGTTTGTGCAGAATTAGACGAGTTTCTGAAACGTAATTCTTTAATATTTAATGTGACAAAAGCACGTTCAAATTGCTGTAATTTTGATATTAATAACACAGCATGAACAGAGTGCATTAAAGTCAAGTCACTGTACCTTCTTTAGTACTGAATATGTGCCGAGGCTGTGAAATTCTGAAAAATGGTTTCCTTAGCTATATAAAGTGAAAATTTTAATGGATGTTACCAAGAAAATACGAACTTGGTATGGACAAAATACATAAGAGACAAGTAACCCAAGTACTATATCTTTATTGAGTTCTTATGTAAGTATATACGTTACATACATAAACGACGTAAACCTAAACTCAGAGAACTTTGAAAGAAGAAATACACAAATGTGTTGTCATTGTAAACTGAAATTCAAGCTAACCTACTTGAATATTACTTCATGCCAGTTAAGACATTTTCAGCAGGTTAATCAAATTTGATTACATGTTTATTTCAACTAGGTGTACAAATTTATTGAGCGAAGTCATGATTACATTAATTGGATTATTTATTTCAGAATATTTGCAGCTGACGTAGGGAATACTAAAATTCATGACATTGTCGGAAATTTTCAAATACACGAACATGTTTGGTATGTTAACTTAAAGTGTGCAATTAATGTTTCATAGGGAGGTATGTGAATTACGTTTAAACCCGCCGCCGTGAACTTGTAGAGCAAGTTTCGTTAAACACATCTGCAACGTTCTTTGCTTTGAGGTAGCCTCCGCGGAAGTATATTAATTATATAATTATATAGCTTATCTTGGTTGTATTTGTGTATAAAGTGTGAGAGGTTCCTTATAAAAATTTATTTTCTCAGTACATTATGTGCACTATAATATGGTCAATTGGAGGCCCTAGTATTTTTATTTACTGACACTAAACTCCCATATTTAAGACACTTGTTGAGTTAAACATTACCATGTGACGAATAAACATAGCATAATCTACGTTTAATTTATCACGATAGTTAACATGTGAGCCCTCAATAATCCATTTTTATTAACATTCAATGAACACTTTAATGTAAATGTCCGATAAGAGGACTTGTTTACCATAACTTTATGTTTCACTTGCACTAAAGGCAAAGTGAGTAAGATTTTTTAAACTAAATAGTGTTAAGTCAGTGACGTAAGGTAAAATAATTCATATCAAAATTGATTTCGGCCAGAAATATTAGAAATTTTGTAACATATGTATGTATTTTACTACATTTCATGCATATACACGTACACGCAACTCGTTTTGAGTTTCTGATGTTTTCCTATTTTATGATTATTCACGTATGCGTTCATTAAAATTAATAATTTGAGTTTTCGTATGTATATATTAACGAACCAAGCATTGACAATTCTCTAAAATTGTATATTATTTTATTTATTATAGATTTTTAATATTTGTTTGTCTGTTCCATTTCAGTAAATATAAAATGAGAAGGGAAAAAACCTATTTTTCTTTTATGATAACTAAGCAAATGTTACAGGGATGGCAATATTTTTTTCACCATGAGTGCAGATATGCTCAACTGTACATGATTCTATGACCTTGGCTTCTGATATAGCCACCACAGTGTCGCTGTTAGGTCTTGCTTTTCAACTTGCAATGCAACATCTGTCTTCAGATTAAAATAAAACCGCAGTAAGATTGAATGTTACCTATTGAGTGGAGACCAGTATATGGAACGTTTAAACTAACTTCAATCTCAGCAGTGTTTAAAACTGAGTTGAGTGATTATGTTAAATGATTAAAATACTTGTGAGGTTGATACGAGGTGAGTATTAAGCAGTGTTACCAAATGTACCAATAATCTCACTACTATTCAACGCAAATGTTATTCTACTACAAAGAAACACCTAAATTTGTATTTGAGAAGAACGATTGTTAAATTTGTTTGGTAGTTGTCTACCAGAATACTACGGATAGACCCAGAATTTTATTTGCAACAACGTTTCCATAAGCTCGATCTGGAAACACAAGTATGAAGCAACGGTGGATTTTAGGGGTGGAAGAATTTCTGGAAAATTATTATTAGTTCGTGACTAACATTGCAACTTGATCTTGTCCGCTGGTATTGTTTTGTTTTTTGTTTTGCTTGTTTTGTAAAATGTCTCTACTATTCAGGTTTCCAAATGCAGACAACTTGTTTTTGCTGCCAAAACACGTGTATGTGAAGGTGTGTATGTTTTAACGGGGAGTGTTTTCAAGAGATGGAAATTCAGGCTATAAAGAAACGTAACGTGAATGTTGTCTTTGGTCTGTAATAGTTCTTTAAATATTTTTACTCAAAACTATTTATTATGACTTTGAATAGTTAAATATGCAATATTTATGTTTTAGTAAGCGGTTTTAATAATTGTTATCGGGACAATATTGATGCTATACACTTCATGTGTGTATTTAATGTACTTATTATGTGAATCTTGATGGGCACAATGCCCAGTGGACACATGGTTTAATGTGAAATCAAGTAGGTGGTGTCGGAAAATAAAAACAAGATATTTGGAGTTCCCTACGAAAACCGCCGGCCAGCGGAAACATTCTCCAATTTCCCCACATGCGAAAATAAAGATCGACCTCACCAGGATTAGAAGCCAGATCGCCGTATCTGTAGGCGAGTGTACAGACCACTTTACAACCGCACGCGTTTAATTTCTGTCATACGTTCATAAGTTACACAAAGATTCTCAAGAAACAAAACATAACATAAGCCTGAAAATGTCATGGCCATTAAAATATTTTCTATCAATCTGTCGCACACTTCTAATGATAAAACGAAGGTTCTGGCACTTTTGGTAATGTAGTTGTTCCAAAATATGTTTATAGTGCAAATGAGAACGCAGACAACTCCTTTCAGAACTATCAAACAAAGTACATTCGAACTCGTGGATGTGTAAGTTCAGTACTTCAGATATAAGCACTGGATTGGGAACACTACAAATTCATAATGATAACGATACCATCACAAGTAAAATATAATTTCGTGTAAAAATCGGGATTTGTCTAGCATTTACATTGTTGTTTCAGGTTTCACCATGCTAATTTCCGTAAATAAGTGAAAACAATATAAAAAGGTTTTTGATCCAAGGTTTACATAATGTCCTTATATAAGTGGTTCTGAACACCATGCGGTCTGATAAAATAGGCCGTATACCAATGCCCAACTACAGTAAATCACATATATATTACTCTCCAAAAATATCATTAAAGCAACCACAATTCAAAACCTACATAAATGATTCTGATTACGAAATCCGTGGAATATTTTCACCGGTGGTCTAAATATAAGAGCTGCCGCAGTGGCCAAATAGTCAGACCATTCGACTCTCATAAAGGTGTTCCGGGTTCGATTCCCGGCGGGATCGGTCCCCGGATTTTCGCATGTGAGGATCGTGACAGACGATGCTGCTGGTCGGCGGGTTTTCTCGGGGATCTCCCGTCCCACTCATTCTGGCGCTTCTGTACTCACCTCATGTCACCCCTGCTAAAGACGTCTATGTTGAGTGCTGACCAAAATCTCTCACTCACTCTTACTATGAGCCTAGCCACCGGGACCTCACACATACTTAGTGAGACATAAGAGATGCAAAGTCCTCGAACAAAAGAGCAAAGCCAGGCCCGAGGACTTCGGTGAACAAGATGCAGAGAAGTTTCTCTGAAACCTTAAAGCACATAGTCTAGAAGCGAAGTGACCCGAGATCAACCACAATCACCTGCAGCTAACAGACTAGCAGCCAAACACAAGGGAATGTGCGGGACAAATTGAAGGGGTGAGGGAGTGTAGTAAAGTTGAATGCACGCATAATTTGTATGTTAAGGACGTTGACTAAAAAATGCATATGTTTAATGGGTAAGATATATTTTCATTCTAGTTGACATTATGACAAGATGAGCAATGTCTTGGACAAATGCCATTTACATCGGATGTGAGGAATATATGTAAACACCCAGTTAAACAAGTGAAGTTCATTATGTACAATAACAAAGAAAGTCAGAAACCATCTTTACCTGTTGCAGACAAATGTATAATATTTATGTAAAGTTCCGAAAAGCAAATATAGAAGGTGAAACTAGGAAAATCAAACAGGGGAAAAATGGCGAAGCAGAAAATTAGATACGAACATACAAACATTGACATATGGAAACACAGACAACACCGACCGACGACCGCGAAATATATTCCGTCACCATAACTCGTGCGTAGCACTGCAAACACACACACATGAAGTTGACGAAATAACGACCCTGCAATCACTGTTTCGCCATTCGAGTGCCTAGATTAAACACTAGTTATCACCAGCAAGTGAGACCTTCTAAATAATGACGCTAACAAAATATTAACTGTGCCTTATAATTGCCCGCTATAAATTAAGATAGTGAAACATTTTAATAAGTGTTATGAACTAGGTTATTTAGAATATTTATAATAAAACAATTTGTAGACCAATGCAGGAAGTTAAGCGTGGGGAAATTAATTCTGTATGTGATGGCCGGGAAAGTATCAACGATTTACAAAGAAATTAAAAAGCATAAAGCCTGCTGACATATTGTAAATGCATGACTACGAATTAGTAATACCGTTGCATTCACACAAACATCTGTTTTCTGTTCTAACAGTGAAATTATTTTGTTGGATTGAAAATAAACAGTTTTCCTTCATTATCTCAGAAGTAACAATTTAGCACTTAACAACTTTAGATATCCCACTCTTCAAATGTTTATAAGCGACACCATACTGGTTGTAGCTTAGGTCGCCACCACACACCAAAATTTTACCCATATTCTACAAAACCACCCCTACAGAACATGTACCATCCTCACTGCCAAAAAATCTCTAGCTGAAGGCATATAATGAGACGCTGCCATGGTATTTCACAGTTGGTGGCCCACATTACTGCAAGCAATTATGTTGATTTAAATCCAGTTACGGAAGACAGGCTTATATAATATTAATAAACAGCAGCTGCACCATAAACTCTTTTAGAGCTTCTTCGCTTTAAGAAGGAGTGTTGAACAATTTTATGGCATTTTCAGTTTTTGAGCCTTATCGTTTATTCAAATGGTATAGTCAAAATTTATTTTCAACAAAGCTTGGGATATATTCTTGACAAACTGCTTAACATAAATAATAATGAAATCAGTCAATAATTTGTCGAGCAGAATCATTGCAAGAGAATTATAGATAAAATTTCAAGAATTCTCTTCCAATTATTCAGCACGACAAATTAATTAAAGACGCCATTATTATTTATGTCAAGCAGTTTACTAAGATTATATCCTATGCTTTATCGAAGATAAAACGTTGATAATGCTATTTGAATTAACGTTATAGTTCAAAAACTGAAAATACAATAACATGTCTAACATTCCTCCTTAAGCAGCAGAAGGTGAGGTGAAAGTAGGCGAAGATAATGAACAATGAGAAATGCATACAAAGACAGTTGTAGGCAGTGGTAGTGGAGATATTTCGCTCGAGGCGTTCCACTGCCGAGAATTTTCGTTTCGTAGGATGGAAGGTTTTTGATT